>MU182072.1:64973-100846 GCA_016904865.1 Pissodes strobi
ATTTGCGTTTCAATATGCATGACTGGAAAAAAATAATAACAAGCAACTCCGTAAAATGTAATAATTTAGTGTAAAAATATAGTTTAACATACTTTTGACTCTATAAGATTCGACGATTGTATAAGTAGGTAGTTTATAGATCTGACTGGTGAATAGAGTATTGAATTAAAGTATGCAAAATAGCACTATGTCATAAGTAATATTTTTGTTTACTCTATTCTTTTTTGTACAGTATATACACAATTTGATCTGTTTTCTTGCGAAGTAAATATCTTTTTAAATCAACTTATGGTAACATTAATTAAAACTGAATTCTTCAATCTAAAAACAATTTTAAAGATAAAATATGAATAGATATTGGGTATAAATGGTCCCTTAAAAAATGCTTTTATTGTTTTTTTAAATAGTTTGAACAACGAACAAGTCCTCCTAGAATATCCCCGAAAATATGAACGGCGAATAGCATACATGGTTTCTGTTAAATAATAAATGAATATTTCTATTTCATGCTAAATCGCTGGCACGAATAGTAGAACATACTATACATTAAATACTAGTCCGTCCAATGATCACAGAAAGACAGGCGAGTTCGGTCCTGATGACGTAAATGAGACAAAGATAAAATACATCCAAACCTGAATTGAATTGTGGATGGACCTCTCTACTTTCGATCGCCGTCCCGTATTACACATCTGGTAAAGGTCGGCTCGCTATATCACACATTTTATAATGTTCGCATCGCACATTTTATAATGTTGGCCTCGCTGTATTACACATTTTATAAAGTTTATGTAACGCGTTCACCAGCTTACTCTCCAAGTACGCGTCTAAAGATTTTTTACTCTAAAAATTGAGTACGTGTTGACCACACACACCAGAAGTAGTGAATAGTCCGGGGGCCTGCACATGGTATTATCTATTCTATACCACTCTCCGCAAATATTAGCACATGCTTTCCGTTAAATAATTAAATTTTATGCAAATTCACTGACACGAATGGTAGAACATTTTATCCATTATATACTGGCCCGTCCAACCATCGTGTCTTGTCATTTAGGAGAATACAAAGAATCTCCCATGAGAGGAAACAAGATATCATTGGACAAGGAACATTTTCCCACCTTGTTAAGAGGATGGAGTACTGACCTTTATTGATATTAGGTTTTATTCCAAAACGAAAAAAGTTAGAATCACGAAATTTGGTGTGCGGCTTGTACATTCGATTGACTAGAAGGCATGGTGTTTAAAAGTGTTATTAATTTTTTTATAACAAATTTTGAACCCGTCTTTCGGTGAAAACGTGAAAATACCTTTTCATTAAAAAACCGGTTCAAAATTTGTTATAAAAAAATTAATAACATTTTTAAACACCATGCCTTCTAGTCAATCGAATGTACAAGCCAAAATTTCGTGATTCTAATTTTTTTCGTTTTGGAATAAATCAATAATCAATAAAGGTCGGTAGCCCATCCTCGTAAGAAAGCTCCTTTGTTGCTCTTGAGGTGCTTTTAAAGACCTTCAAGATCAGAAAATTGTAAGCACGGAACTTCTTGAATTGTAGACAGGCCCCTCTACTTCCGATCATTTCGTCGTATCACACATTTTGTAACGTTCGCCTCGATATATCTAGTGATGAGCAATGCAAGACCAAGACTTGGATGGTCTTGGTCTTGTTCTTGTTCTTGCACATAGAGTCTTGATCTCGGTCCTGCAAAATAATGTCCTATATTGGTCTTGGTTTTGGTCTTGCAGCAAGATTCTTGCAAGTCTTGCTTTTAAGAAAACCGTAAAATAAAAAAATAATAATAAACAAGACAAAACAATAAAATAATCTCAGACTGTTTAGAATTTGATTTCTGATGCTCCACTCTTACCATTGGGAAACAAAAAGTCTGAAATTTTCGAAACCAAGCAAATCTTACCACACCAATTATTATCTATAAAAAATCGAATTAATTATTGTTACGTCCCTTTTCATTTTTAAATGCACCCTAGGAAAAGTCTCTACCCAACCCGAATATATTTTTATGTTACTCTTATCATATCTACGTCTAACATGATAATGATATTACATAATTCAGAAATATAACTTAAGTCTAAATTTTAGGCAAAATATTAATTTTAAAATAATACGCAAACGATTTAAAAAATTAATATAGGAATAAAATATTATTACGAATAATCCCTTGATATTATCATACGTGTGAAATTTGAAAGAGTCTTGCAAGACTCTTGCGACTTGCAAAAGCCTAGGTCTTGCAGTGCATGGTATTGGTATTGGTCTTGTTCTTGCATACACAGTCTTGGTCTTGGTCTTGCTTTATTTTTTGCAAGACCTAGACCAAGACTGCAAGACCGTGACCAGTCTCGCTCATCACTAGCTTTATCACACACCTTATAATGTTCTCCATATATTTTATAATGTTCGTCTCGCCGTATCACACATTTCATACAGTTTTCAGAACGCGTTCACCAGCTTACTCTCCAGGTATAGCTCGCCTAAAGAAGTTTCACTTTAATATTTGAAAATTGAATATTTGGCACATTCAAGCCAATCCAAGATTTTTGAATTTAACTTTTCTCAAAACTCTATGTAAAATAATGAAGGCACAGAGAGCCACGACGGTTCTTGTCGAAAGAAGGGGTTCTATCGTCTGTCTCCAAAAAAACCTCAAGACAAATGAACCCTCTCACTCCGACGAGACGAGTACGTATGACAAAAATGTCCTGTTTTGGTGGCATTAATTAGAGCTCCCATGTTTTAATCAATTTATATTCGATTACAAAGACCTAGCTAATAATCAACATCTTCTTTGCGGTCTTTAAAAACTATAGATCTATTTATAGGACATTGTGGTTCTATTGTCTTTCTTTCTCTAGCTGTAATATCACTCATTTGGGACCATTACCATGTAGATTGATCCGAGCTCTGCAAATATATATACAACTGCAAATGAGTTACTCCAATCTACACCAGTGTGAACAACCACTATCATTTTCCAAATAATAAGTACAAACAAGTAATCGCATAAGTAAAAAGAGACAAAATGATTTAATTATCACGAAAAGAAAAATAACTTTTCAGATTTTTTATGGCAATGACACACGCACTAAAAAGAGATCCTATAGAACTTGACGAGCGGTGTGTGTGCGAAGATGTTGTTTGACACGGTTCTTGAATAGCTGTAGGTTGTAATTTGGGAGAAACAGATGTCCTGAGAGTGAGTTCCACAGCGATGCAGTGCGCCAGACAAAGGAGTCCTTGTAAAGCGATGTTCTAGGTGTTTCCAGTGGTACAACTAACGGGCGAACTCTTGCCGTCTGTTGTGACTTTCTGTAAAACTGGGATATGCGGTGTTCCAGACTATCCAGATCCTGGGTCAAGTTTGGATCGCCGCCCGACGAGACGCACAGCTCTCTCCTGAATTGAATTCAACAGCTTTAGGGTGTGCTTCGGTGCGACACCCCAGATTTATGAGCAATATTTTAATCACGGTTTTATTTGCGCTTTGTAGAGCTAGAGCAAGAGCAGCTGCTGCAGTGTGTGCAGTTTTTTATTGCCAAATAGCCCACCAAGCTTCTGCGAGGCGGATTTTGCGATGTTAATAACGTGGTCATGCCATGACATATTGCCATATTGCTGTAGTCCGATTGACGAGGATGAGGAAATTATCAATTCTGGTGCCATAATGATGTCAAGGCCCGCCGTATTGGATTTCTTGGTAAACGTGACTACTTGGTTTTTTGTTGCATTGAACTGGACCAAATTTCTGTCGCTCCAATTCGAACTCTCTCCAGAACTTGATTAAATGCTGTAATCTGCTCCTGTCTGCGGTAATATATCTCTTGTCGATCCATCTTTGTGAAAGCCGTATTGCTTATCGCTAATTAATCTGTTGGTCTCAAGGTAATTGAGTAGCACAATGCAAATAATAAAGAATTGGCAATAAAGCCGTTAGCAGCGAGTCAATAACATTCCTAACCAGGAACACACCTATTCTTCTTACTTCTGATTTCCTTTCAAGTTATTACAGACGATTGAACCAGATTTACCATAGACCTAGGTCGAGGCTGATTTAATAATATCCTTAACTAACAACACAGGTAAGTATATTGGTCTTAATATCAACCGGGGTTTAGTCAGAAAAATTCAAAATGTAAAGTGCGCGAAATTTTTACAAAAGCACCTTCTGCCACTTAATGTGACTTTAAATATGTCGAGACAGATTATCGCGAAATCACTTGTTATGCAGAATTAGAATTAGAATGCTGATGAGATAATTATTTGTAGTGACGTTCTAGATATTCTAAACAACGTTTTAAATTATTATTAGTCTTATGATGGCCATATCGTAGCAAGAGCTCCAAAGGATCTTAGAGAAAAAATACAAATAATAATTTTTCACCTAGTATTGAGAAGCCAAAAGATTAAAAAATTATTAAACAAACTAAAAGAAATTTAATAGCGGGCACAGAGGTACGCAGACCTGCAACTTTGTAAAGTAAATTTCAAGATTAAACAGTCTAAAATGGTAAATTTGAATTTCGTGCTGCAATACTATTTCATTCGAGAAATAACATATTTTCTAGTTGTATTTTAAATCTTAAAAAATAGGAAGATATTTAGTTTTAGTTGCTAGAATAATAAGACAAAACACCATAGTATTTTTGATAGTTAAATGGGAACACATAAAAACACAATACATACGTATGAACAATCAAAACAAGGCAGGAATTGCAAATTGCATGGAAGCCCTGAGAAAAATAAATTATTAATATTAAAACCATCTTTCCTTATGACGAAATTAAATTTTTTATCGTTTGTTTGCGTTAAAATTTTCTGTCAGCATCTTTAAGTTTGGAACACCATTCTTAACTTTCCACCAATAGAAACATTCTAATTTATTAATCAAGAAAGATTATTTATACTAATATAGATGGCACTAGTCGACTTTGGGGCTCGTAGCGCGCAGCAGGAAAACACATCTCGTATTTAAGAAATAAATGCATTATTCGCTCGAACCGAAACGAGTCTCGCACATCAAACATTCCTACTTCAAAATCAGGTCGAATTCGTTCACCCACACAACCACATGTGGCTGCTGTTCTGCTGTAGTTTTGCCATTAGTCCACCAGTCGAGTGCCTAATCTTGAGTAAAAACAGATGTCTCATTTCATAGAACAAAGATTTCTTTCTTACATCCCGCCCCGAATAATCGTTCCACTTGAGAATGCTTTAAACGTGGGTTTTTGTTTCTACATTGCCAATTCTACTTTCGCTTTAACAATACATTTTCTGTATTTATTTTTGCGTTGTTTATGCTGGATAAGTTTCAGAAATTTATTTGAAAAGGGATAGGGTCCTGCTAAAGAAAATAATATCATTTAACTTGACGAATTAATGACGTTAGATTTATAAATATCATCAATGCAAAAAAGTGCATTTCGCTTTTTTGAAAATATAAAGCAATTTCATTATTACAATGATCAAATATTTCACGAGTACTAACTAAAAAGTACCAGTATCTTTTTATTGAGCTTTCAGGACAACCAAATCTTAAAATGCTGATGAGCCGACTTTATAAGTAGGTACCACTTTAATATCAAACCGAGAATTAAATTTCGATCCAACCATTTCCGTTTTTAAGAAGAAAGTTAATCTGCTACCTTTTTATAAGTTGACCGGAAATGTGAAGCAATATATCTGTTAAATTTTGAGCAGATTGCAAATATTAAATAGATATATTATTTCCTACGTCTAGACTCCCACAAGTCACCAAAATGGCTAATATTAAGACCTTTCATTTATATTGTAGGTATTTATTCAATATTTAAAAAAATAGTTGATTTAATTGGCAATGAAAACCGTGATATCGATATTTTCAAAATATTAATAATTATATGTAATTATATAAAATGTCGTTCTAAAAACAATAAAACTGCAATGGCGGTTGCCTTGGTATCACCAAATCTATATAATACCGATAAAAAATATTTGTCATTCTCAGCTCTTGTCCCATGCAAAACCTAAATGAGACGTGCCGCGTGAAATTATAGAACACAGCCGTCAAGAGTGTGTGTCTTGCCTTGTCGATGGGCCCTCTCTAGGTCGAGGGTGCATTCCTGATTTAGTGACAGAAATGGGACAATACCGGAAAGTGATAAAAAATTTATGGCTTGGGTTTTGTGAGAACAAGAGGCTTTTCACAAACACAACACACTTTTCGTAAACCTCGAGGGAGTAGAGAATGAATATTTGAGTAGATTTAGGGTATCTTTAATGTCTGTATTAAGGGATTTGTTGACAATTCGATACCAGTCTGGAAATCATCAGTTTGGTGAATGCTCTGAGGTACATGTTTATATTTTTTGAGGATAGTTTTGTTTAATTGGTGGAAATCTAATATTGTACGGTAAATAATTAAATATCTTGAAATTATAATTATAATATACCCTCTGTTATTATAAAAAAATTGTCATTGTCAAAAAAGAATATTGTTTAAGTTCGCATCAATATTACACGAGGCCGAGGCTTCTTGATTATTGGCGCTTTTCATTGAAGTTGGTGAAGGTTATTATTCCGCTAAAATTCGATCAGAAAGATTTGCCTTCTAAGGTAAGATCAGGAATAAACTTTTACAATGCCCCAGTGGTTCCAGGAATTTCTGGTCGGTAGCAAAGGCGGTAAGTAACAACTTTACAAAAACGTCTCTTCCACCTTTGACAGACGAACGTGGCATCACGGCGACTACAGTTAAGGAAGAAGAAAACATGCTCGCCAAAATGTTTTTATCGCACTGTACCTTAGACGACTCTCAAGGCAAGACTCTCCCCACCATATCGAAGATCAACACTACCATGGCAGAAGTCAAGTTTCATCACCGTGATAGTCGCAAAATCCTTAATGAACTAGATACGCAAAAGGCATCAGGACCGGACGGAATACCTGCCATCGTGCTAAAGAACTGCGCCAACTAACTAACACCCGTTTTTCCCAGGCTTTTTTATCTGTCTTATGCAAAAAAGGGGTTACCCATCCTCTTGGAAAGTCGCGAGAGTGCAAACTGTTCCAAAAAAAGGCAAGAAAATCGCGCCCTCAAACTATCGCACAATTGCCTTCCAATAATCCCTAAAGTCATGGAACGTGTAGTCAATCAGCAACTACTCAAGTAACTCGAGAACAACAGAAAAATCAGTGATAATCAATACGGCTTTCGCAAAGAGAGATCGACAGGAGATATATTGGCCTATGTTACTCATATAATATGGAGTAGGGCAATTGAGTACTACGGAGAGTCTCGAGCACTTGCGTTGGATATTTCAAAGGTATAGAGTTTGGCATGACAGACTGCTCAACAAACTGCCGTCATTCGGACTGCCAGCCTCTCTCTGCAGCTGGCTTGCCAGTTTCCTTAAGAACCGATCTCTGCACGTCGCAGTTGATGGACACATCTCAGACACATTCACCGGTCGGGCGTGCCTCAGGGCGCAATACTTTCACCAACTATGTTCCTCATTTATATTAATGACTGCTGATCGAAACGAATAATCCTGTTTATAGTTTTTGCAGATGACAATACCCTTGTCTCCCACTTTAGATCAGAAAAACCCTTACCAGCGTCCGAGACTCATCACCGCAGACAGAAGCAGATTACAGCAATTAATCAAGGCCTGGAGAAATTTCAAACTTGGGGCGACCGAAATTTAGTCCAGTTTAATGCAGCAAAGATTCAAGCTGCAACGTTTACCAAGAGGGCCCTGACATCATTATGGTAGGATCGACCATTCCTTCATCCTCGTCAATCGGACTGCTGCGTGTCTCGGTCAACAGCAATATGTCCTGGTATGACCATGTTGCTAACATCGCAAAATCAGCCTCCCAGAAGCATGGTGCGTTATTTCGCAACAAAAAACTCTATACATCGCAGCAGTTGCTCTTGCTCTACAAAACGCAAATAAGACCGTGCTTAGAATATTGCTCACATATCTGGGGTGCCCCGCCAAAGCACGCCCTAAAGCTGCTGGATTCCATTCAGAAGAGAGCTGTGCGTCTCGTCGGCGACCCGGAGTTGACCTGGAATCTGGATAGTCTGGAACACCGCAGACATGTGGCTGAGATGTCTCTATTTTACAGATACTTTCACGGCAGATGTTCCCAGAATTTGGACCGCCTCATCCCGCCCCTGGCAACTCCTGTCAGACAGTCACGACAGACGGCAAGAGCACACCAGTTCGTCGTACAACTGGAAACATCTAGAACATCGCTTTACAAGAACTCCTTTGTCTGGCGCACTGCATCTCTGTGGAACTCACTCCCAGGACATCTTTTTCCCACTAATTACAACCTACAACTATTCAAGAACCGTGTCAATCAACATCTTCGCACATACACCGCTCGTCGAGCGCCATAGGATCTCTTTTAGTGTCTGTGCCACTGCCATAAAAAATACATACTAGGTTTGCCAGGTATACATTTTGAAAAAGAGGTATTTCCGAAATTTCGGTTTTCGCCAAACAAAAAACGTCATAAAATTCCAACCGCACCCAAATTTAATTCAAAATTTTATCAAACTGAGTACTGAGTATTTTTTTTTTATATTAAATTTTAGGTGTTTTTTAAATTTAAGTTTGAGCTCATGCAATAGGTGTTGCCATTAGGTTTTAAATCGAGTATAATATTAAAAGTAACAATAATTTTTGCAAATCATTATTCAACATTTAATTTTTTTACAAAAACACAACATTGCGCTAACGTATGAGGGATTTACTGCAAGCTCGATTTACACAGAAGCGGAGTGCTGAATGACTCGTGCCGGTGATAGTTAAAAGTTAATATTTGTGTAACAAATACGCCCGTGTTCTAATGGGGTATTTCTGGTACCCCTTTCGGATTTTTAGAATAAGGATATTTTTGAAATTCTATATAGAAAAAGGGGTATTGTACCCCAAAAATGGGCACGTCTGGCAAACCTAGTTAATTTTAATTTAAATTACTGACAGTCTATAAAATATTTTGTAGGAATAATACTCGGAATAATATTAATGAAATGATGATAGTTGGTAAGAACTAAGGACTCATTGCTTCTTCAGCTAATATTACTCTATACCTTTCAATGTGGAAGAGCCATTCTATCTACAGCTTAGATTTAAATTATTACTTTGCTGTGTCTGATGGCTTCAGCAGGTTCACATAGATATTTCTATTTCATTTTGGTGTAATTTGCCCCTTATTATTTATGTATTTAAATTGAAACAGAAATATCTACAAACAGAACAAAAACCTGAGCCATTAAGATAATGTCATCTATTTGAATAAATACATAACCTAAGTAAAAAGACGTACGACATATTAACAACAATAAACATATTAAAACCTTAACAGCTTTGAGGTTACTAACAGCGTTGACTGTACTAACAGCAAGATATCTTTGATTGAGACCGATAAATTTTGCCTTATAAATTGGTAAAAAAATATCCATTTTAGTTTCCGCATCCCCATGGACTTGTCGATGAAAATAAGAAAGCTGTACCTATACTTGGTTCTTCTTAAGTTTCGTGAAATAGTTGCCACTGGCCTTGTATTTCCTGAGAAATGCAAAAGATCATTCCTCACAGTAGCGGTGGACTCTGTATTGTGCTGTTAATAAGCTTATGCAAGTACCATCGAAAGGGTTCGTCGCCCCTCTCAGCCCTGTAGTCTAGCAAGTAAGTTCCGAGTTTCATATTCAACACACTGATTAGTGCTTCGGTCTCGTCGAGACTAGTCTCGGTCTCGTCTCGTCTCGTCTCGAAATTCGAGACCGATACCGAGACGAGACTAGGAATTATAACTCGAGACCGAGACCGAGACTTCAAGGTTCGAGACCGAGAGTCTCGTCACGTCAGTCTCGATAGTCTCGTGTCTCAAGTGTTGAAAAAATAATAATTATAAGTAGGATAGGACGAAAATAATGGTTTGTTTTTTAAAATTATAGGTAACGTACAAAAATAAAAAATATTTAAGTACACGAAAATCAAAGAAATCTAAGAAAGTATGTACGTATCTAAAGTACATTTTACTAGTTGCCTACCTATATTTATGAGTAACAGAAAAAAATATTTTCAAAACAGGTCTTATATACACTGCGCAACTTATTTAACGCACAACCAAAATTTTGTCTCAATTTTGATATTATGTATTTTTGAAACTTGTCGTTAGATTTTATTGATTTTTTTAAGAATCGTAGGTTTTTTTCTTAAGAATATCACTGCCTTTATGCTTTCGGTTAAAAAAGTAATTTCGGTATTTTACCGGGTGTTATAAAGATGTCAAGTTTTTTTTCTGAAAATTCGAAACACCATGTAGGGTATACTGGCCATTGCAAATTATTGCAATTATAGCCAAATTGTAGCCGCTTGCTTTCTTTACATTTTTTTCTTTTTTAATCATTTGTTTATATCTGTTACTTCATTAAATACACATTTTCTAGGTAAACGTAATTTTTATTAAATTTAATATCCTACATGTTTTTGTCACATAGTCATTATTAATTAAATTACTAAAATGAATACCGATATTACTCTTTTGTTATCTTCGATATCTTAATTATTATTGAAAGCGATTCGAGTTGTCTTAGGAAAAATGTACAAGGTGGCCCGTTTAAGAGGGGCCTATACCTTATCTCGAAAACTATGGGGGTTGGAAAAAAAATTTAAATACAAAAGATATTCCTAATAAAATGATCTTTTAGTATTGTTTTAATCGTCACTTTTTTATATACAGGATGGTCAAAGAAAGTTACACTTTTTTAAATGAAACACTCTATATTTTCTACGTTGGGGTTTGGAACCTTCGGCAACATGCACTAAAACAGAGTTTTATCCACAATACCAAAACAGAATTTTTGCACTCGACGCGCGCTTCGCTAACCATGTTAGCATCATCAGGAGATGATTAAAACTAAAATTAAAACTACCTAACTCTCTTTTATACTACTGTTTGCTTAATCAAGCGGAACTAAAAAGAACCAATCCTGGAATCCCGCTAGTCACGCTTGATCAACCAATACAATGGACTATACGGAATAGGCCCTCTATCTCTATTTAAACTATTCTTACATTTAATAATTCCCATACTTTCATATGCGTCTAATAATCTCCTAGCAGTTATATTATGAATTAATTTTAAATTTTTAATTGTTATTCTATGATTATTATCAAAAGCATGCTCGGCAACACTTGATTTTTCTGTTCTACCATACTTTAAATGAGCTATGTGTTCTTTGAATCTCGTTTGTACAGATCTTCTAGTTTGCCCAACATATTTTTGGTTACAATCCATACATCCAATTTCATATATTCCACTTCTTTCTAATATTTCAATTTTATCCTTTGGACCACCTAATAATTTCATAACGTTAAACTGAGTCTGGTATACTAATTTTAAACCTACTTCCTTAAAAACTTTTTGGAGTCCTCTAGTATACTGAGGATTATACGGTATAGAAACATATTTTGTATTTTCATCCTGATTGACGAAAGAAGTGGAATCACGAATGGTCTTTCTAAACAAATGCCTATTAATTAGCTTATTTATTAAGTTAGTATTAAAACCATTAACTTTCGCTATATTCCTAATTGTTTCCTTTTCATTATTAAATCTTTCTCTGCTAAGAGGAAAGTTAACCAAACGGTGTGCTAAAAAATGGAAGCTGGCCATTTTATGTTGGTCGCAGTGGAAGGAGTCATTAGGAATATATCGGTTAGTGCCAGTATTTTTCCTGTAAATATCAAATTCTAGTGTGTTATTATCGTTCCTAATCACTAAAGTATCCAAGAATGGTAGCTGGCCATTGTTCTCGACTTCATAAGTAAATTTAATGGTGGGGAAACGGTTATTTAGTTTTGTTACAAATTCTTCAATATTAGCGGTTTTTGTGTCGAAAATCGCGAAAATGTCATCCACATACCTATACCATACCCTTGGAAAATATTCGAACTCCTGGCTGATTTCATTTTCAAATTTACTCATGAACAGATTAGCTAAGAATGGCGATAAACAGTTGCCCATTGCCGAGCCTTCAAGTTGTTGGTAATAGTTATTTTTATATTGAAAATAATTTTGATCCATGAAAAGTTTGGTTAAAGTTAAATATTCTTGTTTGATTTCGTTATCAAACCTATTCATCTCAAGTATTGCCTCCACCAAAGGATAACTTACTTGATATTGTAGGTAATATAGAAAGCTCTATTCAACATCTTCCTGACTCTACTAAGGGATTTGTTAGAGAAGAATGCAGAAATCAGATCTCAAAAAATGTAATTAATAATAATGTTAACTCTCGACCTGGAAAAGGAAAAAGTTTAATCAAGAGATTGAAGGAGAAAGTGGTTTTCTACCTAAAAGCTGACAAAGGTAATAAGGTTGTTATAGTAGACAAAAGCGAATATTTTCAACGGGTTGATAATTTAATCGAATCCGGGCCCTATAACAGAATCTCAAGGAATCCATTATCTAAGATGGTAACACAAGTTAAAAACACTTTGAAGAAATGTAGCAACCTTATTTTTGATCAAATTAGATACAAATTATCTGTGAGTATTCCTACTATGCCGAAACTATATTGTCTTCCCAAGATTCATAAACCTGGGAAGGCAATGCGTCCCATAGTCTCGGCAATAGGATCGCCAACTTATAATATATCCAAGTGGCTAGCAAACCAGTTTAAAAATTTACCTATAAAACAACAGAATTCAGGAGTACTAAATTCCTTAGATTTCATAAACAAAATTAAAGATACGATTCTTAATAAAGGTGAAATTTTAATCTCGTTTGATGTTAGCTCATTGTTCCCTAGTGTACCAATCCCACAGACCTTGCAATACCTTGGTGAATTACTTGAGATGAATAGGTTTGATAACGAAATCAAACAAGAATATTTAACTTTAACCAAACTTTGCATGGATCAAAATTATTTTCAATATAAAAATAACTATTACCAACAACTTGAAGGCACGGCAATGGGCAACTGTTTATCGCAATTCTTAGCTAATCTTTTCATGAGTAAATTTGAAAATGAAATCAGCCAGGAGTTCGAATATTTTTCAAGGGTATGGTATAGGTATGTGGATGACATTTTCGCGATTTTCAACAGAAAAACCGCTAATATTGAAGATTTTGTAACAAAATTAAATAACCGTTTCCCCACCATTAAATTTACTTATGAAGTCGAGAACAATGGCCAGCTACCATTCTTGGATACTTTAGTGATTAGGAACGATAATGACACACTAGAATTTGATATTTACAGGAAAAATACTGCCACTAACCGATATATTCCTAATGACTCCTTCCACTGCGACCAACATAAAATGGCCAGCTTCCATTTTTTAGCACACCGTTTGGTTAACTCTCCTCTTAGCAGAGAAAGATTTAATAATGAAAAGGAAACAATTAGGAATATAGCGAAAGTTAATGGTTTTAATACTAACTTAATAAATAAGCTAATTAATAGGCATTTGTTTAGAAAGACCATTCGTGATTCCACTTCTTACGTCAATCAGGATGAAAATACAAAATATGTTTCGATACCGTATAATCCTCAGTATACTAGAGGACTCCAAAAAGTTTTTAAGGAAGTAGGTTTAAAATTAGTATACCATCAGACTCAGTGTAACATTAAGAAATTATTAGGTGGTCCAAAGGATAAAATTGAAATATTAGAAAGAAGTGGAATATATGAAATTGGATGTATGGATTGTAACCAAAAATATGTTGGGCAAACTAGAAGATCTATACAAACGAGATTCAAAGAACACATAGCTCATTTAAAGTATGGTAGAACAGAAACATCAAGTGTTGCCGAGCATGCTTTTGATAATAATCATAGAGTAACAATTAAAAATTTAAAATTAATTCATAATATAACTGATAGGAGATTATTAGACGCATATGAAAGTATGGAAATTATAAAATGTAAGTTTAAATAGAGATAGAGGGCCTATTCCGTATAGTCCATTGTATTGGTTGATCAAGCGTGACTAGCGGGATTCCAGGATTGGTTCTTCTTAGTTCCGCTTGATTAAGCAAACAGTAGTATAAAAGAGAGTTAGGTAGTTTTTAATTTTAGTTTTAATCATCTCCTGATGATGCTAACATGGTTAGCGAAACGCGCGTCTAAAACTCTGTTTTAGAACTCTATATTTTATTACATTTTGGATTCTACTTAAAATTCTAACCATATTTATTGTTGTATGATGTTATACCTCTAGAGTTAGTAGTTTCACAGCTATAAACAGTTGAAAATTGGCTACTTTTCACCTTGGTAGCAGGAATACCATTAAAGATGGAATAAAATGAATTCCACATTCCTATCTTAACTTTCCAAGAGCTCTCTGATGGTGCTAACTGATGGTACCTACAGAGGTACCAGTTTTGGTACCCATGGTACCACCCGCCAATTAGTACCGCCAAATAGCTCTTGAAACGTTAAGATAGGAATGTGAAATTAATTTTACTCCATCTCTACTGGTCTTCTTGCTACCAAGGTGAAAATTAGTCGAAGTACCGATTTTCAACTGTTTATATCTGTGAAACTACTAACTCGAGAGGTATAACATCATACATCAAATATGCTTAGAATTTTAAGTAGAATCCAAAAATGTAATAAAATATATGGTGTTTCATTTAAAAAAGTGTAACTTTCTTTGACCATCCTGTATATAAAAAAGTGACGATTAAAACAATACAAAAAAATAAAGATCATTTTACTAGGAACCACTTCTGTATTTAAATTTTTTTCCAACCCCCGTAGTTTTCGAGATAAGGTATAGGCCCCTCTCAAACGGGCCACCCTGTACCTAATGAAAACTTGAAATAACAACCCAAAATGAACAAATTGCTTTAATTAACGCAACAACAGTAATATGTTTAACATAATAAACACATAAAATTGAAGTAAATAAAGAATCCGTATCTGGTATTTCCACCCCTGGCTCGAATGACCTCTCGACATCTTTGATTCATACTTAAAACTAAGGGTCTTATTTCGTTCTGATCTAAGCCGTTCCACAATTCGACCAAATGTTCTCCCAATTCTTGTAAGTTTTGTGGTTGTCGTCCTTGACTATGTAACCGCCTGCCCATAATATCCCAAACATGTTCAATGGGATCTAGATCGGCGCTACGGGCTGGCCAGTCTATGTAAAATATTCCAACTTCAGCGAGATGATTTCTTACGTTAAGTCCCTCGTGGGGAATTCGCATTTACAATTACCAAGTCCGTTCTCCCCGTCAAAGATATTCCATCCAACATCATGATAGATCCACCTCCATATAAAGTTGTGTGGAGAAAATTGAACTGACTCTATCGCACGTGTAGTTTGTGGTAGACGCGGATACGCTTATCATAATTAAACAAATTGAACCTTGACCCATCAGTCCGAAGAATATGTCTGCCTCCAACCAATTAACGTGTTCATTAGCAAAATTTAATCTGGCCCTTCGATGATCTAATCATGAGGGTCCTCGAGCAGCAATTGTGGGTCTTAAGTTTGCTTCTCTTAGTCGTCGGCGCACAGTTTGAGCGCATATGGGCGGACCACCTGCGTCTTGAAGTTGAGATCTTAAATTTCTTGCAGTTTTGTAAATCGTTGTGTTACAGCAGTTATTCTTAAAAAACGACTATGAGCAGGAGTCGTAACACGAGGTCTACCTTGACCTAACCATTTCGAATGTTCCCCTTGTTCTCTGTACAGGGTGTCCCAAATTCGAGCCTCATCATTGGGATCTCGGAAACTAGAAGAGATATGAGGTCCGTTAAATGGAGGCAAAGTTGCGCAATTTGATGCTGATCAAAATGTCATCTTAAAAGTTAAAAAAATCCAAATACTTCCGAAGATATTTAGAAAAAACCGAATATTCGCGATTTAATTTTTATTTTTTTTATGACTGTATTTGAATAGATATAACAAAATAAATTTCATATTCTCATTGCTACTTTTTCTGTTCTACAAGATGGTGTTATCAGATTTTCAAGCCGACGTTTCGTCTTTGAGCTGCCATAATCAACTTTGTTTTTTAAATACGGCCCTGGATTTTTTATTACGGACTTTAAGAGCTTCTAATGTCCCAAAACCAATGATGTTTCGGACTTATTCGCATTTTCTGGTAAAATCTTACCAAAAATATGTTTTCTGTCTCTCTCTAACACATGAGTTCTTATGGAAAATGCCATTAATATGAATTTTTCGAATAAGTGCGATACATTATTGACTTTGGGACTTTAGATGCTCTTAAGATCCGTAATAAAAAATCCAGGGCCGTATTTAAAAAAACAAAGTTGATGATGGTAGCTCATAGATGAAACGTCTGTTTGAAAATCTGATAATACCATCTTGTAGAACAGAAAAAGTAGCAATGAGAATGTGAAATTTATTTTGTTATATCTATTCAAATAGAGTCATAAAAAAATAAAATGGAATCACGAATATTCGGTTTTTTCCAAAAATCTTCGTAAGTATTCGGAATTTTTAAACTTTTAAGATGGCAATTTGATCAACATCAAATTGTACAACTTTGTCTCCATTTAACCGACCTCGTATCTCTTCTAGTTTACGAGATCCCAATGATAAGGCTCGAATTTGGGACACCCTGTACCTTTGAACTACCCGCGCTATAGTTGTATGATATACCCACACACTGCCAGCTATGCGGCTGTAACTCCACCCTTCACCATGTAATGTAACTGCCTCAACACACTCAACGAGATAAATTTCTGGACCGCAGCCGCCGTTCCATTGTTCACAAATTATCGCGGAACTGTCAACAAAAACTGATATGGTTGTCATTTTTGGTGTTTCAATTTCCTTGCTACCAATGTTCTCCTTTCCGATAAAAATATATTCAAAACACGTGGTATTTCAAAACAGTGTATGTAATGAAGTATCACAGATAAACCAATGAATAAAAAAAGAAAATGGAAGGGAACGATGTGGCTTCAATTTGGCTATAATTGCAATAATTTGCAATGGTTAGTATACCCTACAGGGTGTTTCGAATTTTAGAAAAAAACGTAACCTCTTTATAACACCCAGTATAATACCGAAATTACTTTTTTAACCAAAACCATAGAAGCAGTGATATTCTTAAGTAAAAAACTTGAGAAAATCAATAAAAACTAACGACAAATTTTAAAATTACATAATATCAAAATTGAGACAAAATTTTGGTTATGTGTTAAATAAGTTGCGCAGTGTAGTTTATAATAATGCTTAAAAAAAATCGACATTTTGTGAGGTTATTAAAATTATTTATCTGAAAAAGCAAAAAAATCTAATTATTATTCATTAACGTGGTAATATCACAAAATAGGTCGAATATATAATACCAATTCTTGGAAAGGCTTAAAAAAAAAGGATTTTTTTGAAGTGCACGAGACTCTCGGCGAGACCGAGACCAAGACCGAGACCACAAAATGTCTAGTCTCGGCGAGACCGAGACGAGACTCGAAGACTCGAGACTTTGCGAGACCGAGACCGAGATCTCAATAGTCTCGTCTCGTCTCGGCGAGACCGAAGCACTAACACTGATTACTTATATATATAAAAAAAAATAAAAATATTATCATTTTAATAAAACGGAGCAAAAACTACCAAATAGTATTGTAAAACACTTCGAACACGACGATTGTCTAACCATTTAATTGCTTTAATATCACCAATACATGCACGCCTCAAAAATCTCAGCATTATCTAAGCCTTATCAATGTCTTTACCCATTATCATCATCTACCGAACTCAAATCGACACCGTGCACCAAGTATTGAAATGTAACAAGATGTCTGACTCTAGAAGCCGAATAGCAACTGACTGCTGCAAACAAGTTCAGGTCATGTGCGAACATGAAACATTTGCAGGATTCCAAAAAAGCTGGAATAATATGAGTCCGGGACGACAAACAGGCGCTCGGACAGGGCGACTGTAATATAAATGTTGGCCATAATACTCCTGTCAAGTTTCCCTCTTCAAATTAAGTTTCCTTCTTCAAATATTTGAACACCTCATGCCTGATGGCCCTCCGCTCGCTTCGCTTGCTCCGGGGGGCAACGTACAAAAACACACCAAAACTAATCCAACGCATGAAAAAACTACATTTATATTACTATCGCCCTATGGGGGCGCTATTGCGTCGGCTACTTAAAAATATGCATCCGGAGCGCCTGAGGTATACCCGACAGCTATTTTACATGACACCTCCCCCACCAATTTACATGCTGCCTTCTTCCAGATAACTGGGATCCAATCCATTCTATAAATCTACAGCGCCTTCAATTTTTCAGCAAACATTATAAAAAAAGATCTTTGACATGATTGACTGTTTCTTGGTCCTGATTTAAATATCGGAAAAATACATTCCTTCCATATAATGAGAATGAGAAACGCGTTATTGAAAACCGCGGAACAATCATACGCAAAGGCCCAGAAGAGAGAGTTTTTTTTATAAATTCAGAACTCATATCTCGACCAATATCCTTGCCTATATTCAAATCAGCAATCTAAATGAGGATTTCGCCATATCAACATTCATTCATTCAAGTCAGTGATGCGCGAAACGGAAATGGTATGTCAGGATAGAAACATGATTGAAAATACGTATCAAATGATTGAAATTATTGAACAAATGATTCGCCTACTTCGACCAGGTGAGTCTATGTTCACACCTATATCATGATGCGCAGAATTTTAAATTCCACTATCTTTTCTAAGATATGAGTACGCAGGACCAGAAACATTTGATGTTTGATGAAATAATGTGCTCGGTCTTTGTAACCAAAGATGTAAATTCTCTTCTGATGGCAAAATGGTGAAGATAATGACATTGATGTCCTGTTCTTTCGACCTTTTTATAGAGCTTTATTACGGATAAATCTCTTTATTTGTGAACATCAGGAGATCCCAAGCTCTGAACACGACGACAATTATAACGCGTCTCAGAATAGTGGCGAGTAGGGTGAAAACGCGACACCTAAAATGTCCAGCTCTTACGCCAAGTCCTAGGTGAGCGATTTACAGGCGACGCGAACGCGAAGCGCTGGCGATGCCGTACGAAAAGTTAATATAGTCGCACGGCATCGCCACTGCTTCGCGTTCGCGTTCGCTGCAAATCGCTCACGTAGGACCGGGCGTTACATGGCGAAGCGACAAGCGAATGACTTAACGCGCGAAGCGTGGACATTTCTCCGGTTTCGCCATGTAAAAGCTGGACATTTTTGGTGTCACGTTTTCACCCGTAACTTTGCGGATCTCTTTTTTCTTCAATCAGCGCCACCACCCATGAAGCGTCAATCAATACCTTCAAAAACTCATTAAGCTGAAGAAAACCTCCTTTACCAAATCCCTTTATTATATACCTGATGCTACTGCTTAAGACCGAGGGCACTCGGTATGCAGATAGTAACTTCAAGAGAGGGTGATATTGATCGACTGTGCTCAGACGAAAATTCGATCTTTTCTATTGGCGTAGTTGCTTAGATTAGTTTCTTTACGCCTACAGTTTACACCGCATGTGCAACAGATTTGAAATTATTAAGAATGAAAATATTGCCGTTGGCTTAGAAGAGTAACGCTAACAATATTCAATGGTCTAAAGGGGTTATGTTGATTGTAATCGGTAAAATAGAATGTGCTGGATTTTTATGATTTTCATAGTAATATATTTCCCTCAGATTACTGCCTTTAACATTATGGCATTGTTATTATAACTGAAAATATTGCAGTTGTACTCTGATAACCTTCCGTGATGTGAAGGGGTTATGATGTTATGTGGAATATTATGTAGTAAATTTTAATGATTTTCGTTGCTAAATAATACCGAGAATAATACTTAACTATAAATCCTATTGATAGACATATAATGGAACCTATACTTTGAGTCATATTGCCTATATAAATCAAAATCATAATTAATATTCACTTGCAATAACGCATGAATTCACTTTAGTATTTGAAGCGTAATTATCTAATTACCTAGTTATGACATCTTCTAGACTTTTACAGGGAAGGTGCTAAAAATCATTGCACTCCGCGATTCCGCGAAAAACGAAACATCAGAGAATGTGCAGTGTCTATTGGTGTTGGGTGTTTCATCACTTGAAAATTACAGTATAAAATATATTTTGGTTCTTCGGTAATTATTTATTGTTAAGAAAGGAGATTCCTAATCGAGGATACTTATTTCGCATTTAAGTTAACATTATTTAGAAGCAGAAGCTGATACTTGAAGGCTAGATCGCCCTTAGGAAATCCAATAATATAACAAACAGATGCAGATGATAATCAATATATGAAAATGTCATTTGATTGACCTACCTCTACTTGAATTAATTAACCTGTACCTTAACGTTTGGCTACATATAAAGAACCTAATATCATCAATATGACTTATATAGATGATATAATATCCGGCGACAAGATCTAATCAAAGTTAGTAAAAAAAAAATGAAACAGAAATTTAAATGCACCGCCTTAACGACATATTTGTAACTAATATTATATCAGGTGTCTTAATTTCCCATTTAGGTATACCTATTTAGAATTTTAATAAGGTTTATTAGCATCATGCATTCTTATTTAGTATGGTTAAGATAATGGTAAATAAGAGCGTTATTTTGTCTATAAATTTACTGACTTAATGTTGTCTAGACACCCAACGCCTGCTACTAAATCATCTACACAGATATGATATAAAGCCTAATAATTTTACATTTACGTTAAGGATCAAATCAAACTTACTACCTAATATAGCTAAACCAACAGCCTTAATTTTTTGTTTATATTAAGGATTTTAATGGGTTAGGCATTGTATACCTATTCTTATGGAGTACGATGGATAAAATATTGATGTAACTGTTGTTGTTTATAAAAGTACCTACATAAACGTCTGATACCATATCATCTGCATATCTGGATGACATAATATCAGGAGTCATATTACCATTATGTTTGGATTATCTAGTAAACCTAGTATCATAAAACTCTAAATAGAAATTTGAATGCCTATCGGCACAACTTTATGTTTGATAGACGTGTTTATTATGGTGCCAACTTCTCGGGGTTAGGTACTTGAAACTGATTTAGGTACCGGTACCTGTTACCTAGTATATTCCTATCTTGATATTTTTTCATTAATTTTTATCAAAAAATATGTAGGTAGGTGCTGTGAAACTTCCAGCATTGAGGTTTACTTCATATCATATTATACGCGTTATCAAAAAACTGGTAAATGATAACCACATATAATATAATGAAATACTGGTGTAATATGGATACCTAAGAGGTTCTTCAGTTATATAAGAATGACACTAATTACACTTGATGACAAAAGCACGGACATAAACATTTGAATGTACTGCGTTAATGTTGTATAATAAATATATAGATGAGATGCTCTCAGATGCTTTTTTTTATAAAATTTTCTTATGGATTAGCAACATTAATGTGTGCGCTTTTTTGGAATGGTTGACGCCGTTCTCAAATCTTTTATTCCATACTCTTTAAATCTTATCCTTAATTTTGCATTTCATCACTGTTATTGGGATACTTGAGATATCCGGCATTGCGGATGTGGGTTATTTTGGGTTATTCAATTTTCATTTAATAATTTATTTGTATCTTATGATATAGAATAGCACCTACCTACGTAATAATTGATGATTTTTAAAACAATATATTTTTTAACATCTGTAAAGTACTCATGACCTAATTATATAAAATACTTCGGACCGAAGCTAATTTCCTTACTAAAATCAGTCAATTACATTGAAGCGATTATCAAATAGTTGAAGTTGATGCGATATCTCGGATTCCAATTTTGAATTTCTATTAATGATATCAGAGCATTTCGGCATTGTTATAATATGTGATCCAGATTAAAACTTCAACAATGGAAAATCCTTGCTGCAGTGCCATTTTTGGAATCACCACTGTAGATATATCTTTAAAGTACAATGACTGGAATGGTATGATGGATATAGGCAATTTCTATCTGTCTTGGTACTTTATGAAATAGAGTTTACTCAAATATTCTTAGAGTACTTAGAGGTCATGGCATACATAATGACTGGCAAGCATCATGCAGATACACAAATGCAACTCACCTAATCTGCGTAAATAGTGAGAAGGAGTCAACACATGGCTGTAGATTCGCCGGTGAGCGAACCTCTTGAAGATGTGCGGCAGCCACTGTGTTCGTTAACTAAACTGTCCGCACTGCATAAAAGAGATCCGGCGAGCGAATGGGATATGCGCACCCTTGTCTGCCCCCTATGCGCAACCCCTCACATCTATTGTTTACTCCGAGCTCTATTGGCTCGACACTGAATGTCCGACGTTTTGTGCACCTGTCACCTGAACGTCCTCGCCGCAGGCTATTGTAACACACACCTCGATGCGGCCGCACTATAAGACAGATTCTAACGACGTACGACGGACTTGCGGGTCATGTGCGTGTGCACTGCGTGCCAGGATGCCTCTGTTCGCTTCGGCAGCTTTGCTGCATCTCTCCCCTCTCTTGTTCGTCCCGCCTTTGACCCTCCCTGCGACACCACGTGTGCAGACCGCCTACTTTGCAAATTGTTAACGTTGTGTAGCCGTGTAGATGAGCTCTAAGAGGTTTGCGAACTGGCATTGTTGTGAGGGCGGGGCATCCCGCGAGACTCCCACAAGACACTGACGATCATACACTTTCTTGCGTAATCTTTTTCGTACTTATTAACCTGATTGTTTTTCTTTTGGCAACAATGTACGGGTTTCTTTTCGCTATGTGACGGAGGTGGGGGATATTTATAATTTTTTGCTGGCAGGAAAATGTTTCGGCGCCATTTTCGCAACTGTTTGTGCAATTAAGAATTTAATTGTTTTTTTGTTGGGTAGCAGAGGAAAATTGAGGACATATTACCTATTTACTTAAATGCGAATTATTTAACATATTTCCCTCCCAACATATTACACATTCATAATAAAATTAGATACGTAAATCTAAGCAATAAATTTTAATTTTAAAAACATGATGAAAATATAATTTTTTTATAACAGACACTCAATGACCTAGTTATTTGACGATATTTAGTGCGAAAAATGTGTCATTATTTTACGGATGACAATTTTTTTATAGCAACGTGCCCTAAAATATTTCGCACAGTAATTAAAACGAACCCTTCATCCTGGATGTCGTCTTTTTTGTTACTTCGTCACGGCAACATGCTCTTGAAACCCCAACTACCAGCAACACTTTTGCCAGAAGAAACCTTTCATCCGGAGTTTTTCTTATGAAATTTAGATTGAAAACACTTTTGACATTTGCTTTTAAAAAGCTCTTATTTTCAAAAAATTGGTAATTTCAAGGTTTTTCTTAATGCTCAAAGCATCGCATAGAATAGACTGCTCATAAAGTTGAAGATTTTTCCACCTTTGGTTTTGCTTAAAAATATGGGAGAAGAACATTTTTTGTAACTTTCCTGACAATCTTCTCCTTGCACCAGATCATGAAGTGAATATAAGTTTTCTCATAGGTACTGTTTTCTGGACTTTACTGGTAATAAGTTAGGTATGTACCGCATCGTTGGCAACTGCGGTTAGTTCCGGAGGAGTAAAACTATTTCTTCGTCGTCGGATATCATTTTGAAATAAATGTTAATAAAACTGCGTGATTTTACTGACAACGTCAAATATAAAAAAAAATGCATTTCCATAACAACGTAACTTCAAAAATATCACAAAATTATAACATTTTTGATTTTATATCAATATAAATACTCAAATATTTGATTTGGTACAGTTGTAGAGTAAGTTGTATATAATATAACGGGCGCGAAAAAATTTCGAATATTCATCTGGTATTTTCATAGGTATCATTGACAAAAAATGTGGAAAAAATAATATTTTTTGCTTTTTATTTATTTGCTTTAAATAAAAATTATTTAGATTAAACAAAATTTCTTTAATTTAAATAATTGGGTGTGTTTGATTTTTCTTGGTTATTTCTATGCCTTGTGATAGCAAGATTTTTTTCCATATTAAACACATATTTATTCGCTTTAAAGATACGAAACCTCTCCGTTATTTAAAACAAGTAAGGGTTGCTTTAAATTAAAGATTGTGAATATTGGACTAAATATTATTACTTCATCCGAGTCTCGTACAATTCCTAGAAATTGCGCAGCCACGTCAACGCTCTACCTTCAGTTCAGTTTTATTTCTGCTGACATCCTATAGGGAGATTTTATAGAGTGTATCCGCCCAAGGTCGCTATTTTTTTAGTATTTGTGATGGAAAATACATTAATTTAGTGGGACTTGGGTCATTTGTGCCCTCATTTCAAAGTAAGTTACGTTTTTATTATATTACTTAGCTAGGTACCTACATAATAACTAATCGTTTGTAAATAAGAAGCATTCTCTCATATTCAAAATGGCGTGAGTTTTACAAGTAATTAAAAATTGTTTTCTGCTGTGATTACCTAGAAATGTAGATGAATTCACGCGATATACGCCTACAATAGTGTATAACAGTACGCATAGGCAGTTTGGCGTTAATTGTGTGTTTTTGCTTTTTACCTTGTACAAGTTCAAAGGCGTCCTTTTCGTTCTTGTACCTACATAATATATTATGAATTGATAGGTAGTTCTAGGCCCTATTTATTCAATCTGACTAAGTAAATAGTTGATTCATGGAAGTATAGTTTTTAAGCAAATTGTTTTTTATTTCGATTAAATCTAATAGTGTTTAAAAAAATTATTATTTTAGTTAAATGGATAAGATATACTTTTAAACAATGTAGCAGGCTACTCAAATAGCATCACGAACAACAGTCACAATTGTTTTGTTTCTATTATTTTTTGTTTCAGTTATTGTTGTTTTATTTTTAGATCAAAATACTGACGGCATCCAAGTTTTACATATACTGGTGGAAATCAATTTAACGTCGTTACTAACAATAGAATCGGTGATAATCTTATTCCATTTCCGTTCAATGCTCATTATACTAGATCTGGAGAGGTAGTTGTATATCCTATTAGTTTATTTAAGTAAAATATTAGGTACTGTCTTTCACTATTTTTATATGATAATATTTTCATGGACTCTAGAATTTTAGTATTTTTTTTAGAAAAACTAGTGAGTGACCGTTAAAATTAATAAGTAGTACAACTTATCCCATGATATGGTTATGTTCCTATATAGTATTTAGAATAAAGATGTTTTTAGCTTATAATAATAGTTTTTTTATTATAAAAATTATTTAGCTTTCAAAACTAATAATAAGCAGAGACAAAATAATCTGATTATATTTTTTGTTTATATTTTGGGAATACTCGTTTTGTTCTTTGTTGTAATACCTTTGAATAAAAATGTTTCTTGGATAACCCTTTTAAACTTTTATTTTATTTACTGTGGACAACTGTTCCTGTCATGAATTTGGTAATTAAAAGTTAAGTGTTCTGACATACCATTTACAAATCGGTGGGTTAGATAGGGTTCGAATTTTGGATTCTTTAGCAATTAAAGGAAAACTAAGACATATACTTTATTTCAGCTAAAGCGTGAAACCTAAATATCTACTTCTTAAGAATAATAACAGTGTTTTTTATTTTTTTAAGTTACATATTTGTTATAGTTTTTTTTATTTGCTAATGAAACCGACTTCTAATCACTCATCTAACTGAATGTCATTCCTTTGAGAAAGTTAAACACATATTTGCAACAGCCAAAATTTCTTTTTTTTTTATTTAAGTCATCACCAACACAAACATTAAACATTGAACAGGCTTGAGCAAATAAAAATGATTTGATTCAAATAAGAGAAATTATTTCGTACAAATGCCCAAAACATTGGCTTAAATAGCCGATCTATTTAAATTAAAACACAAAGTTTTTGGAACAAATTTACCTCAGATTTCAATCAAAACACAAAGGTTTTAGAACATGATTGTATAATATGTTATATTTGTTCCAAATGCTTTGTGTTTTAATTTAATTAGGCCGGGTATTTAAACCAATGTTTTGGGTATTTGTACTAAATAATTTATCGTATTTGAATCAAAATAATTTTATTTGTGTTAAAGTTATTTTTGTTTGATGTGAACAACGATTATTAAATCAAATTGTTTGTTCGCAATAAATATTTATTTCGATCAAAGAAAATCTTAAAAATAAATCAAATAAATATTATTTTTTATTCAAACAAATATTTGCTTGAATAAACTCGATGTTTATTTGGATCAAATACATTTTTTTTTCAGTGTATCCAGTCTCATGCCCGAAATTGATTTTCGCGTCCTTGTTATATAATGTACTATTAATCTACATTTTTTAGAAGAAGTAGAAACTATGAGAGTTCTTATACGTTTTTATAGACAAACCTAAAGGGGCAACTTACTAATATTGTCTTAACATAGTATTTAACCAGATATGGTGGAGAGAGTATTGCCTTGGGGTACGTCTACGGTAGAGTGCGATGAAAACATGTTGGCAAGCATGTCTTCTTTTTCCTTGGCTGTAGTGGCCGTGATGCCACGTTCGCCTGATGGTCAAAGGTGAGAGAGGCGTTTTTGTAAAATTATTAGTTACTGCCTTTGCTATCGACCAGAAATTCCAGGAGCCTGGGACATTGCAAAAGTTTATTCCTGAATCTTTGATTGTGTTTGTCCTTAGTTTCGTCGAATGGACGATTTAAGTGATTCTAAAAACATTCCGGAAGGATCAAGAGTGGCATCAGAAGAAGCAATATCAGAACTCATTCCAAATAAGTCTAAATCTATTTACGAAGCATGTTATCATAGGTTTAGAGTGTTTAGACAATGATGTACAGAAAAGAATGTTAAGTTCAAAATGTTAAGGGGTATACTTCTCTTTTAGATCCAAAGGAGTTAAACCAGCAACAGTGTGGCCTGAATTTTTCAGGTTAAGAACGATGCTACCTTTGCCACAAAATCTCAATATCAAGCAACACCAGAAGCTAATGGCATTCTTGAAAATAATTTTTTTTTAAGACATCGCCCAAAGTAGTCCAAAGTATTTTGCAGGGATGAAATTACGAAACTTTTAAATAAAATTCCAAATAGTAAATATTTACTAATGAAAGTGGTTACTGTACTCGGAATGGCAGATGCTTGTCGTAGGGACGAACTGCAAAATATGTCAACATATTAAAATGGTTTTATACGTTCTTTTGCTACGTTATTAGCAGACCAGAAAGGAGACATTTTGAAAATAAAAAGGCACGGAGGGGGATCTCCTCCAGCATTGCTGAGGGCTATGTTGAAGAACTCTTAAGCAGCAAAATAAAGATAGCAAAATATCTCCAAGGGGAGTCGTTTACTGCCAATTACGGAAACATGGTTGAAATGGTGCTTAATCTGGACGAAAGAGAAAATTTTCCAGAACAATCAACAAGCAAGGACATATTACTACCTAACAACTCCGATCCTCAAATATTTCACTTAAATAATTGTACAAATTGTAATATTGCATTAGCTGTTATATTTTAAAAATAAAGTCTGTAATTTCATTTGAAGTAGGTAATTATTAGAGATAACCTTGAATAAATGAATCTGACAAGTATATTGTCTTTATTTATTAACTTTTCCCAACAATAAATGTACCAAGTTCAGGTCACTAGTGCAACAAAATATCTACCTTTTGCAGTAGTGCAATTAAGTGGCACTTTTGCACGATCGCATAATTCTTTTTTTGAGAATCACGATATGTTTACATCAGTCTAATTACTTATTTTTTCTTATCTCAGAGGTAGCTCATTACCTCCATCGGACTAGTTTCTCGGCTTATCTAATACCTTTCATCGTTCATGCGCCAGACATAACTGCGTAACTTTCTGAAGAAACCCAACTTTTATATAGTCAAAAGCAGTATCTATATAGCTCTAAATGAACTTTCCGTAAACCAGATAAAATATCTGGCGTCAACTGTGAAGCTTTGGCGCTACAAATAGCTTCGATAGCTGCAGCGCTGAAAAAAACATATAACATCGGCAAGGTGCACGATAAATTTAAATGCAAAAATGTAGACAAAAGTAGTTTCGTTGATTTTATTGTTGGGGAGATTGTTTTTTTTTAAGAAATGTATAAAATCTTCAAATTCTTACATGTCTGGCTATGTATATAAATTGGCCCCACGTTGGGCGCCATTTTTATTAACATAAAAATTATAAAAATGGACCTATTAAAATATCAGTGACAATTATGTCATTTGCCCATCATAATATGTGGAAAAAGATCCTAAAGGAATGATACAAAAATTGGGGGACAATACGACTATAGGTATCTACATTCAATAAAGTGCTTCATTACAGGTATGTAGATACTTTTAACAAATAAGTATCGCAAGTTCTTGGAATTTATTTTTCTAAGCCATTATTTGACCACTTCGCCGGAATTACTTCGCATAAGTATTAGGAATTTTGTACGCATAACAATTTCGACGTTATAATATGCATTATGGCAATATATACTTTTATAATCTTAATAGCTGGTATAATACGCGCGACTTAGTTGGCGTTAAGGGTTAAGATCGGTTTTTTTAAATATATTATAAACAGCGTCTACAAGCTAATTATTGCAGGCGACGGACGGAGAGTTTTTGCAATGCACATCTAATATACGTCACCCCTTTGAAGCAATAATATTATAATATTCTAGTGCACAAAAAGAATAAGGATAACAAATAACGCTTGCTAATAGGTGAAAATAAAATAAAATTGACGTGATTCTACAGTCTTTTAATTTAAAAAATTACACTTATTTTTAATTTAGAAGTGTGGTTTAGTTTCGGTTAAAAACCCCTTAGAATAAAGATTTTGGATTATGTATTTCAAAACAATATATATTATTCCAGTGTAGGGAATTCCACCTAATTTTTAATACCCTCTAAAATATAGAAAATGCTATATCCTCGGGTGTACTTATATTCGATATAAAAACTAAAATAAAATTGACGTGCATAGTGGATTTTCAAGATAGCAAATACTTGTTAAGACAAAAATATGTTTTCATTTTTAGGTGGCTGTTTTAATGCCTTGAAATTTGGGTTTCGAAATATTCCTTCCTATCGAAAATCAACCTGCGTGCCAAATTCAGCTTTCCATGTCAGACGATTTGAGCTGGGTCATCATGAATGAATGAGTGAATGAATGATTGAAGGAACCACATAAGGATTTTATGCGGGATTTTTCAAAAGGATCGCACACAATTCATATCTTCTGTATGAGCTATGTTTAAAAAAAACGCTGAAACCCGGGAATTGGTTTAGATTGTTGTTGGTCTTTCTGTAACGTAGCCTCCCTCCTACCGCTGCGACCTCTTTTTTTTAAATGGCAACCTAGGTCATGTGGAGGCGCCATGGGGCAGTGGCGGTTCGCTTAATACACCAAGTGAATTAATGATTCACCTCAGATTTTTCCAAATTATCCTATTTTTCTATTACAATCACTAAAATATAGTATATTAACTTAGATCATAAACACATCAACATAAATTTATAAAATGTTGAGTTGTTCAGTAGCTATGAATAGGAGATAAAATCAGAATAATTATTGTATATCGGTATATTGCTCAAAACGCGGCAACAGTGTCAAAACGCGCGAAGTTTATTTCCATTCCATGTCGAATCACCTTTCGCCTTGATTGAATCAACTCGCGTTACGGTTCATAACGATGCAGTTGTTTACGGTCGTTGCCATGGCAACTTGCCATATTGTCTCCATATTACAGATAAGCGCTTATGTGAATGACACCACGTCGAAAGCAAGATTCATTTCCGAATTGGGATAACGGGTGTTTTTAATTCATATTTAACAGTGGTTGCGACGTTACATTTGCGTTTAGGTGCGTGTATTACTTTTGAAATTTCTGGTTGTTGATGGTTTTCGGTTCGGTGTCCGATAATAGAATTAAAGAAAAACGACTTTACATTTTCCCGTTTATGATCCGGTGTGTATTTTTTTCCTCTTAAAATCTGTTTTGTAGGTAAAATTACGCAAAGTAAAATTTGGTACTAGGTACTTTCGCTGGAGTGGGGAGAAGGAGCTAATTAAATTTGATTCACCAGTTCTTATGGTCAAGAGCCGCCACTGCCATGGGAAGGCCTAAACTGAATCCGAAACTGCCAACAAAGTAGGATTCTGCTCATTTCGTTACAGTTAAACTCAGCCCACGAAAGCATGATTTTAAAATTAATATCATCCCAGTTATGAGGTTTATTCTGATGCACTCTTTCCTTCAAATGCTCGCCAGAAAAAAAATTCAATGGTGTAAGGCGCATCGACCTTGGTGGCAATTCAATTAGACCACCTATCCAACGATTTGGGAAAATTTCATTAAATTATCTTGAGAGGATTAAACGGTAGTGGCATTATCCAATAATTGTTGCATGCCTTAAGAAGCAACTTCCTAATGTCACAAATTTTCATTGAAAATTTCAGTTAATAGGTACCCAATATATTAATATTGTGAATAACCATCAAATAAAATGAATGAAACACTAAAATTCTTGGACCTCAGATTTTGTTGTATTATTTGAGAACGATAACAAATTATTTTTCATAATACCTCTCTGAAAACTATCATTTTCTACGTCTCTGTAGAGCAAAGAAAGTAAGTCTTTTCGGTCCGGGCACGGGAAAAATTTTCCCGGTCCCTAATTAGGGAACGGGAAAAGTTTTCCCGCTCCCTGATTTTAAGTGCTAAATTTGCAGCTATTTAGTCAGAGAATAAGCATAAAGTGGAATAAATTGGATTAAAATTATACAGCGATGCAGCCTACAAGATTAATCTAATACATTTTAGCGTCAATAGTCTAATTTTAAGTAAAATTATTTTATTTATTCTGACATTACTTGTCACAAATACTTCAAAATTAGCTGCCTATTCAATTACAACAAAGCATACAAACACATTTCCATAGCAAAGCTTGATGAATATTAGATAAATACCTGTCTTGCTTGTCTTGCAAGTTTGACGTTTGCTTTCATTTGAATACAAAATGTATTATGACATGATTTTGGATACGTAAAATTATAATAATTTTATGTTTATGTCTTGATTTCAGAGAGGTATTATGAAAAATATCGTTCATTACACGTCCAGAAACAGCTTTTCCTGTGCTTGCACGACATCCGGTGTTCGGCTACGCCTCACACCAGAAACTGTCGTGCGCGCACCGGAAAAGCCTAGTTTCTGGACTGGTAATGAAATATACTATATTTGACTCGCATCAAATTAAAATGTATTTAGTTAACATTTTAGTTCGATCATTGAATTGCAAGCAAGTGTTAGTATTTTGGAAGTTTTGCGTTTTGAATTATTATGGTGCCCTCAGAAAGGCCGCTTATTAAAATTTTTATATTGATGGGGTCTGGAGACAAAGTGAGTAGCCAGGATGACTTTGTGTCTTGTTTAATGAAAAGCATCCTGAGAATCCAATTAATTGGTCAAAATGTGAGTAGGATGTTTCACAAATTTGAAGTACAAGGGACAGTAAGGGATTTGCCTAAAACGGGCCGACCACCTGCCTTAACTAAAGATAAAAACTTGATATGCTCCATCATCAGCTTATACTGTAACGGAATATATGTTAAATGTATGTTATCAAGTATTAGTCTATTCCGCTCCATTAATTCTACCTAGTTATCAATGGTTTTCAATGTTTAGTGTATTGCTTGAATGTTTCCTTAGTTTGACGCCGTATTTCTTACAACGGTTGTCACGTGTTTTGAACTGCCCAGTGCCCAATGAAAAAAGCCATTGAATTTAAATGGGTAGAATGTACAATTTTAGAATGAATTTCGTCTCATCTTGGTGAAAGCGTCGGCACGGTGAGTCATAATAGTTTTTGATCTCAAAATATCTTATTCATCCCGCATATTTTTCAATAATCCTTTCATATTTTAAATATATAATTAAAAATTGTTTCCAATTCACTTAGGTATATTTGGTTTTGTATTGCATTTTCAAGTAATTGCGATTTCAACAATTGTAAATTTTTTTTGGTGACCTTAAGGTTCAATACCGATTTTTTGGTGAATAGTTGTGTTTCTTATTGGTCAAATTCGTGTAATTTGATAATGGTTTAATCCAAATTTATCGAGAACGGAATTATTTCGTCATTTTAAACGGTCACATACATTAATTTAGATATTTTCATTTACATTTGACGATATTGTTGGGAAGATTCGCAGAGCAGATTTTATCTTTTCCTGTAAAAGGTAGTAAATTGAATTTGTAGTAGAATTTCTCTGGGTTTTTCCTAGTAATATTGTTAGTTATAGTAAATTTTTCGCTTTTCAGACTTATTTCATTACTTTTTCAGTTTATTTGTAGCTTTAAATTATAATTATTATTGCTTATCGTGTCAACGTTTGATCCATGATGTATCTGCATTAATTTGCGTATTAAAGAGGTTAAGCACGTGTGAATTTACCTGGTTTATTTTTTTATCGTTTATCTTAGTTCCTATCTCAAAGCGAGATGGTAATTATCTTATCTTTATGTTTGATTAATTGAGACCAATTTACGTACAATTGTTGTTAATGTGCCCAGAGCCATATTAATAAATTAAGTAAAGAATTTACCTATTTGGAGTCATAAGACTTGTTTAAGAGAGGTTATACCTCGTTCTTCCTATTTTTTTTTTTAATTAAAGTCTAGTAATTTTCTATTTGAAGTTGCCGAGAGCCACTGTTGGACAAGTTTCATAATTTCAATCATCAGTTCCTTTGAATTTCATATCTCTAATTAAAGAAAAGAAATACCTTGAGTAACAGTAATTATTAATAGTGTCATTTAATCATAGTTATCTATAATTTTTGATGAACTAAAACTGTAATTTAAGTTCTGATTATGTTTGCTGTAACCAGTGAATTTTCAAGTTGTTAGTTAAAACATTGTATATCAAACTGAGGTCCACAGGATACTCTTCTGTATAATTTTATTAGCAGTATACACTGGTCTAAGGCGTTTATTATTTTTCTTTACATGTAAATACCGCTGGATGACGTAAACCTCTATTGTCCACGTCGCTGTGCCAGACCTGTAGAGGGAGAACCATACGCTAAGGCAACCCTTTTGAAGGCCTACAGAGCTCAAGTCAGCTAAACTTGGGAATAGGCAGAAGCAAGTTTCTAGTAAAGGTTCCAATACGGTTGCATGGACATAGGATGTAGGACAAATAGGTACGGAGTGGTAAAATAAAGTAAATTGCCTGTAAAGACCAATTAAATTTGTTAATCTTTATTAATAAAGTTAATTTCATTTTTATCATTTTGGTAAATTGAATTTTCAGTAATCAATTGTATTTGATTGCCTTTGTAATCTAATTTTAAGTTAATTTTCATTTTTACCAATTTTGTAAACTAAATTCTCAGTAATGAATTGTATTTGATTGCATTTGTAATCTAATTTTAAGTCAATTTTCATCTTTATCATTTTTGTTAACTAAATCTTCAGTAATCAATTATGTTCATAACTGCAGTGTACATGGTACCATAAGTTGTAATTTAACCATATAGTTAATATATCATTTGTTTTTAAGTTGATTTCTTTGATTTATCGTAAGTGGCGCCTTATAAATTTTAGATCACCAGAGCAAACATCTTAACCTACACCCTCAAATAAACTAAATATATTAACTTTTGCTCTATCTTTACAAATTGGCTGAGCTAGATATTCATTACAAAGTGGGCAACACTAATTAGTTTCAATACAGCGATTATTAAAGAGCCAGAAGTATCACTCATATAAAGTATATGTCGTATAGGAACTTCTTGAAGATAACTACAATAGGAGGTTACAACTCTGTGAAGAAATGATGGGAAGATGATGAGAATTGATGAGGATTTCCTCAAAATATTATCTTCCCCGACGAATCTATATTTTTTTTTAACTGGAACGGTTAATAGACATAATTATCGATGTTGTCTGATTAAAATCCATCCGTTAGGGACATATACAACATCCCCAAAAAGTCAATGTATGGGTTGGCAAAGTAAATAATAGAATTTTCGGACAATATTCCTTTGACGAAAATCTTACTGGTGAGAGTTACTTAGATTTCCTCTCATTCGAATACCTACATTAGTATAGTTATGTTTACTAATGAGAATGACCCAAATATTCCCAATGAAGCAATGTGATTTTAACAGAATGGCGCACTAACGCAGAAGGTACTTGAACGAAAGATCTAGATAAAATAAGGATGAAGCTTACTAATTTACTAGCCGAAAATATTCGAAGTGCAGTTGATAGTATTTACCAAAGACTCGGTGCATGTCAAGGATACGGTGGAGGTCATTTTCAGCCTTCGTTATATTAAGCCGAAACAGGTGAGTGCTATGGATCTACTTCGAATATTTAAATAATTAAAAATATATGGACTAGTTTTACTGTAACGAAATGAGCAAACTCCTACTTTGTTGGCACTGTCGGAGCCAGTTTTAGAAGGCCCTTCTCATAGACCTAGGTTGCCCTTGAAAACAATGTTCCTGAGAGGGGGATGAAAATATTACAGAAATACGAACAATTGTTATTTAAACAAATTCCAGTATTTTAGCGATTTTCTAAGACATAACTCATACAGAATATATGAATTCTGTGCGTTTCTTTTGCACAAGCTTTATAATAGTAGGTATATATGAAGTAAAATAACAGCCATGCATGCAATTTATTGTGTTATCTACCTAGGTTGCGAAGTGTGGCCAATTAGAGTGGCAAAATACAGCATTCCTTCTCCTCCCCTATTACGCACAATGTGGCAGTAAAGTTTGGGAACCCCGAATTACTTATGAAATAATAAATTTTTGGAAAAAGCCTACATTTCATGTCTATTTTAGTTTTAAATTTTTTTGATCATATTTTTTTGTTTTTTCAATGTGATCTATCACTTATGACAAAAGGTACTTAATATCAATTTTGGTATATAGTATGTGATACCTTATTTCTTTGAATTGCTAATTACCTAGGGCCCTTTGAAACATGAATTTTACAATTTTTCTGGAGTACTTATATGAAAGTCTATTACAAGAGGAAAAACTTGTGGTCTTAGCCATTTTTGGACATCTATTATTCTAATCAACTAATCCAATGTTTCTAGTGGACGCCTTGGCTTTTAGTAATCGTAAATTCTTATCAGTTAAAATGATCGAATCGCATTAAAGATAATTTTATTAAACAAAAAATAAAACAAGAAAAATCACAAGAATATTGAACAATTATTAACCATTTGCCGCTTGACAGTAGCTTATCCAATTAAGGATTTATTAATGCCTATGTAAAGCAACATAACTTTTAAAGTATCCCCATAGAAAAAATTTCATCCATCTATTAGAAAGAATGTTATCGAGGGAGTCTATACAGCTTCGTCGATTGACTCAGACACAGCATATGTGTCATAATAATAAAATGTGGTGTCACCTGAAAATAATAGTATATTATTTTATATGGAGGAAAAGTGATACTTTTCATGGCGCGCTCGTGTTTAACAGCCGAACGGAGTGAGGCTGGTAATAGAGAGCAAGCCATGAAAAGTAACTTTTCCTCCAAATAAAATATGCTGTTTTTTCTTCAAATGTCGACAAATTAATGCAAAAACGTCTCTTTTTAATAGTAATAATATCTAATTATTATTAAAGATAAATGGGTTCGCAAGGCGGCTTAGACCATCGTAGGTGGCCTTGCTTAGACCGGTGTCGGTGAATATAATGTAACATAAAGCTGTCAGTGGACACTGTCAACAATAATAATTTTTTTAAGATTGCGTCTCCGATTGCGTTTTAATTCCGTATTAATAAGCAGTTATTGAGTAAGTTCGATTAAATAATAACCAATTTGTTC
>MU182072.1:101246-116612 GCA_016904865.1 Pissodes strobi
CGAGTAATGACGGATTTACTGACGTTTGAAGAAAATAGTTATTTATGATAAACTTAAGTGTTAAAAGTAAATTTTTAAGGCACGCATGTGCTTCGCTCGTTCTGCAAACCACATGAGTGCCTTAAAAATACTTCTAACATAAATATCTTACAATATTTTTACTTTTAACACAAAAAGCATACAATAATTAAAACTTCAATATTTAGAATCTCTTACATCCAGGTAATTTCTAATAGCATCGCGTATTTATATTAAACTATCGAAGTTCACATTTGTCAATAAAAACTAGCAACCATCATTGTTGGCTGATTTGTTTACAGAAAAATTGAAAATTTGAAAGGTTCTGTCGGCTTTATTAAAACGCTAGCGCTGCCTGTTGTGATTTGCCAAAATTGCAAGAAATACAAGAAATCCATCCACTTAAGGACATAGAAGCAGCTGCTAACAGAGCTACCTTGGATTTACTGCCACGAAAATCAAGAAATCAATATAAGATTGCTCATAATAAATTTATAAAATGGTGTGGAAACAAGGCGTTCCTGGAAAGTATTCGGAAAACATATTCCTGGCCTATTTTGAGGAAAAGGCAAAGGTATGGAAGTCATCTTCTCTTTGGTCCCATTATTCATTGATCAAAGCTATGCTACGTATAAATGATGACGTAGATATCAGCAAACATTTGAAACTGATTGCCTACGTGAAGCGTCAAGGAGAGGGCTACCAGGCCAAAAAATCAAACATTTTTACTCGAAACCAAATTGAACAGTTTATGAAGTGCGCATTTGGATGATGAGTACCTTCTGATGAAAGTACCTATGATTGTAGGAGTATTTGGTGCCTGCCGCAGGGAGGAGCTTTGTCAGTTAAGAGTCAACTGGACAAACAACGTGGAAGACAGGGAGACCTCATTAATTATTAAAATATCAGATACCAAAACCAAGGTATCACGAAATTTCACTATCGTTGACAAATTTTATTTGTATTTTTATCGAAAAGATACTGATCTTCGTCCAGCAGATGTCGGACATCGGCGGCTCTTCCTAAAATATGTAAAAGGTAAATGTATACCAGAAATCCGATCGGAATTATTAATACGTTCGGAAACTTTCCTGCTGCTATAGCAAGCTTTCTGCAACTTCCAAGTTCAACACTTCCGCCGTTCCTCTGCGAGCTTTCTTGCCGATGCCTGGAGCAAATTTGACGACAATTAAGCGGCATGGGGGATAGAAATCCTCAACCGTTGCGGAAGGGTACATCGTGGATTCTTTGGAAAGTAAAAATTCTATTGCTCGAAAATTGCTTATAGTACAAACGACATCAGCCGATGATGCTTCAACATCAACTGGATATGCCTTTATTTTTGTACAATCCTCCCCAACCATGAAGAACATTAGAACTGAGGAAGGAATTCATTTTTCAAGTTGTTCAAATTGGACTATTAATATAAGTGTAAATAAATAAAATAGGAATGTTTTTTGATGTTTTTTTTTTTGAAAAAATTGACATCTTATTTTTAACACTAGTGCCTTAAAGTAACATCTTTAAGGCTAGTAGACAGTGCTAAAAGTTCCATTTTAAAGATGTGTGAAGAAAAAATACTTTTAATGAAAATTGGGTTCGTATAACGTTTCTGCATTTCCTCACAAAATTGAATTTTTCGGTCGAAACCTTCCTCATTGAGTTCATGGGCTAGCATTAGTTTGTGAAATTGATATTTTTCTGCATGTAAAATATTTCCAACCGCCCTAAGCCCTAAGTTTTACATTGCTAAACAATTTTGTCACATTATAATGCAATAATTAAGTGGCTTTGTTATGATATCATTAACCTTGTCTAACTTTACCACTATAAACCTACATAAATTAAATTAATGAGATGCAATTATGTGCTTTATCAATTTACATTAAAAAATCATACACTTGGAAAATTGTTTGAAATCCTTTAGGACCTAAAATAATACGATTAAGACATTTCTCGGAAATTTCCAGCACTTAGAGACTAATTTCTCGACATCGCTGAGCAACATTGGGCATTTGTTCGAAACCAAAGAGCTTCAAACTGAACGTCATTATAAGTTCACCGACGTTCATAAAATATACATTGCAATGAGCGGAGAGCATGTCAGTTTGGCAGATAATGTGGTTAACCCTGTTAGTCCTTTAGCCTTAGACCGGGCTTTGAAATAATGTACTGTTTTGAGCTGTGTTAATAATATATCATGAATTCTCAAAGTGAGGAATTTACGTGACATTCAGTAGCATGCAGTAGGTGCTCAAATTTTCGAAGAAAACGATTTCACTGAAAATATAAGGTTCTAAGTATAGCATATACATGTATCCATGTATATGCTGTACTTACATGTGCCTATGCAATTATATACATCCAGCAGCCAGTGCAATATTGCAACAAGTTTGGGCTAGTTCCCATTTTTCAATGCACCATGTACATTGCACAATCTGTAATTCAGACATCGTCCTATTTGTTCTTCACGCCATATTTATTTTGTTGAGTTTTGATGATATTTTTTGAATTCAGAAACTTCGACTCGTATCGGTTATTGTCTTATATTTGAGAGAATTTATTTTCTTCGGATATTTTTCTTCACATTTTCTTCAACTATTTACTTGGCAGGTACATCACTTTAGGATTTTTTCATCCTTAGCTTCAGTAACTTGTTTTATTTGTTGTGGTGATCTTCAGTTTCCAAATTCACTGTTAGTTACTGTAAGATGGTTTCGTTTACTGCTTTTCTTGAATTGTTGGAATATCATCGAGAATCGAGAATTTGGTGCCAAATTCTATGTAAGACGTGTCATGCTTACAGATTCAGTTCCCTGGAATAGTGTAGACTTAACAGCATTAAATACTATCATCAAAAACAGTTTTAGATACTAAATTAATCCCTCTAATAATATGAGCAAATTTCAGTCTTCGACCCTGCTTTTCATATAATTTGATTAGAGCTGTGCAGTTTATTTCTCTTAGGTACATGTTCTATAATTATTATCTGATTATTCAAGCTTCTATTGCCTTTGCAGTTACACACTTATGTGTTATTTTTGCAGCATTATTATCCCAGGATGTAGCTAATCTATTTTAATATAGTTTGCTTCTTTTAATGAAGCAGAAAACCTATCCTATTTACGGGAGCGATTATGAACGTTAAACATGCAACGTTCAAGCACATTTTATCATATAAAAACCCTAGCGAACCATCAGTTCGGCAGACTTTGTGTCTCATCTAAAATCAGCTCCTGGGCTGTCCGCATGGGCGCTTCCCTTTCTCCTCACCTTAACTTGAGTTTTGCTTGATCACATCATGGTCGCGAAGTCCATCTATCCACAGTAGTCAATGTCGAATCTATGATAAATTTGTCAAAGTTCTGTGAAAGATAATGTTCTAAGTAGAATCTGTCAAGTAGTTAAAAGTGCAGTGCGTAAAGTCTGAGTGTACTTAGTATCAAACCAACCTTAAATGAAACACAATACAATCCCTTAAGAAAAACTATATTTATAAAACAGTGACCAAAGACCTATAAACATATCAAATATATACCTCAATCGAGAGATCATGCGCACCTTAGTAATCGGGTATAATATGATCTTATTAAGTTTCTGACCAATAGACATTGTTAGTGTTTTCTCATTAGGTCTTTAACCATTATACGTTGTTATTGTTTTTAACTAAAGTCCTTTCTTTATCATTTCTTCTCACCTGACGTAGATCGATCCCGAATCTAAGTATTATTCCTGCACGCTAAACAAGGCGTGGCGTCACGGAGAAAAACAGTTCGTGACAGAGTTGGTGATAGCACAACATACGTAGCGGCGCTAAAAGGAGTGTGAATAGAAAACTCAAGCGAGATAAATAGACCATAACAGGGAGTCAAGAGACGGGAGAACACAAAAATCGGTAATAGGATTCATACAGAAATGGACACACACACACCCACCCAACGTAACGATAATAGAGAAAAATAGAGAATAAAACAAACAACCTTTAGGCAGATGATTGATAAAAACAAAGAATAAACATGCCAAAGAAAATTTCAAGGAATAACCAAAATAATATTACTAGAACACACACAAAGCAACAACAGGATTAGCAGAAGAGTGTAAAGTTATTAATTCCTTGCCATGGGAAAATACTATTAAAATCAGTATTTGTCCAAATAATTTGAATAGTTAGTGGGAAACGACAATATTCTCATGATCTCATGTAATATAATTCCTAATTTTCTTACCATTTTGTCTTTTTTAACGAAGCAGAAATGCATAAAACCTATGTATGTGGAAACTATCTACGAGGATATAGTTAGCAGAACATTATTAAATCTTTGCCATGGAAAAATCCAACTAAAATTAATATTTCTCCAAATAATTTGAATTGGTATTGGGGAACGACAATATAGTGAAGATCTCTATATAACATGAGATATTCTCATGTTATATAGTTCTTAATTTTCAAATGACTTTGCTTTTTTAATGAATCGGAAAACCGATATAATGTGAAAATATCTACGAACATATAGTTAGGGAAACATATTATGCAGCGGAGCTAAAAGCAGTGTGATTAGAAAAATCGAACAAAACAAATAAGACCATAACAAAGAGTCACGAGACGGAAGAGAACAAAAACTAGAAATATGATCATAAAGAATTAGAGACATACACACACCCAACTTGACGATGATAGAGAAAAAATATAGAATAGAGCAAACGACAATTAAATAGATGCACGATAACAACAAAGAAGAAGCCTGGAAAGAAATAAACAAAATAATACGATTGCATGGGATAATGACAAAGCAACAGCAAGGTTATTAGAAGAGTGTAAAGTTATAAATACTTGCCATGGGCAAATACCATTAAAATTAATATTTGGACAAATAATTTTAATAGGGAGTGGGAAATTACATTATTCTCATGATATCATATTCTTATGTACTTAATATACTTCATAATTTTCAAACGATTTTGTTCTTTTTAATGAAGCAGAAGACCTATCTATGTGGAAGATATCTACGAACATATAGTTAGCGGAACATATGATCAGCAAAATCAAACAAAATAAATAAAACCATAGCAAAGAGACAGAGGAACACAAAAATCGGAAATAGGATTCATACAAAAATGGAGACACACACATCCAACGCGACGATGATGGAGAAAAAATACAGAATAGAACAAACAACAATTAAGCAGATGGGCGGTAAAAACAAAGAAGAAGCATGGAAAAGAAATGTCAATGAATAAAGAAAATAATACGATTAGGATAAATAGAAAGCAATAACAAGTTAATCAGAAGAGTGTAAAGTTATTAATTCCTTGCCATGCGAAAATACCATTAAAGGTAATATCTGTCCAAATAATTTGAGTAGGTAGTGGGAACCGATAATATTCTCATGATCCGATAGCACATAGGTTAACTCACCTAGCCTATCTCATATTGAAGTACTCAGAGTGGTATTAACTGAAATAAACACCAAGAAAGTAACACAGTCAATGAAATTGGAATGCAAGCGTATGACAGGGAATATTTTAATATTGGAATGAAAAGTTAATACATATGCTAAGAATATCTTTTGAATGATACGTAAATGGAATAAAATCAAAAGGTGGCAATGAAAACTGTTACAAACGCATACCATTTATCACAAAAGATACAAGTATGCTCGTATGACTATGTCAAATAAAAGGACGGAGAAAAATATTATTATAGAAAACTATGAACCGGGTGCCACAGGAAAGGAGAAAACGTGATGGAAGATCAAAGGCGATGTGCATGGAAGACGAGTAGAATGCTATTGGTCCCAAATATATGTATTATGTATGTATTTATGCAATTTGGGTCCAAGGCTTTTTGAGCAAACTGCAACTTTACACCTTTTTATCTACAGTCCGACCAATACATATTTTTATGTTCCATTATGTTTTACTGGATATCTGTATTAGGAGTCAGTTAATAGGTAATTTTTAACACAGTTTAATTTTGTGTACATCTCAAAATATTTCCTTCAGATGCCTCTTGAATTATCCATCTTAATTTTACTTTGCTATAACTAGCCTCACTTTCTAACTCATCAACGAGTTTATCTGTATTGTTTTACTCCTTTCTTTGCTGCCTTGTGTTGCTACATAGTGAATTCTAACAAAAAACCTCTAAGTGCATCTTGAAATTCCGAAGTAAATCTTCATTTTCTCATGTAAGAAGCTTCTGCTAACAGATTTGGTTCTCTAAAATTTTATTGAATTTCTAAGCTTTTTTTATATTCGGCACACACAAAAAGAAAATCCTATACCACTCAACGAGCGGTGCGCGTGCGGAGAAGATGGTGGACGTTGGAATTGAAGGGCTGTTGGTTGTAGTTTTCGGGAAAGACGTTACTTGGAAGTCCATTACAGAGCGAGGTAGTCCTCCAGATAAACCGTAACAGCGACGTCACAGGTGTTCGCAACTGAAACGTATGTTGATGAGCAGCTTGTGTCTGACGTGTGTTTCTGTTTGGCACAACCCTGGGCGGAACCATAAGTGCCTGTTCGTTCGAACATCTTCAGTAGTAGTATTGGTAGTAAAGAGATAGGTCAGCTACTTATCTTCGATGTTCAAGGCTATCAAGGTCTTTGGTCAACTCTGGGTCATCCACAAGACGTACTGCTCTCCTCTGTATGAAGTCCAATATCTTTAGCAAGTATTTGGGTGCCGAGCTCCAGACATGGGAAGAGTATTCCAGAAATGGTCTTCTCGGGGCCTTATAGAGACGTAAGAGATGATGAGGTTTATACAACTTTTTTGCTCTATAGAGTGCTCCAAACTCTTGTGTTGCTGCCTCGGCAATTTTGGACATGTTGTTTTCTACGTTGATGCCCAGCAAGCTTATGGATGAGGCCAGAGTCAGTATTTGTCCTGTCATTGATAAGTCAGGTCCTGCGGTGTTTGCTTTTTTTGAGAAGACAGCTGCTTGAGTCTTTCCTGCGTTAAACTGGATATTGTTTTCTCACCTCTTTCAACGATAGCGTTCATATCTTCATTAGTGGCAGTCATCTGATTTTCACGCTCTCGTTGCGAACGAGCAGCGGTCATTAAAGTCCACGACATAAATGGGGATATAAGAGTGCTGTCGTTTGCAAAGCTGTAAGGAGAATTGTTTGTCCTGTCTAAGAGATCGTTGATATAGAGCAGGAACGGTGTGGGAGATAATATGCACCCTTGAGGAACTCCAGCATTGAGTTTAATTTCCCGCAACAGATGTCCATCAATAGCAACTCGGATGCTTCGGTCCCTTACGAAATTGGAAAGCCATATAAGCAGTGCTGATGTTAGTCCGTATGCTGTCAACTTGCCTAATATTCTGTCGTGCTTTGGATATTTCGAAAGTTACTGCGCGAGATTCACCGTAGTTTTCGATGGCTTTGGTCCACAGGTATTTCACGTACGCCAAGAGATATACCGTTGATCTATGCTTACGGAAGCCATACAGGGGATCGCTAATGATGCATGCCCATTCGAGATATCTCTTATTGCCAAACAGCACTATTATTTCTAATAGAGTCTCAGCTTCTAGGCTCTTAGAAAATTCTGGTACCTCATCTTAGATTGCAGTCTCCTTCCTTATTCTCCAGTAGCTTTTTGCCATAATTTTCTTTCTAGGATGTAAATACCTGTTTTTATTTCTTGAATATTTTCTTCCATTTACTTATACCTTGCATTGTTATAAAATCTAGACGTTGTTATTCGATCTCAACTTATTCTATGTCCACACTTTTGATATTTTTCTCAGGTTTTCTATTAATCCACCAAGATTCTCTAGTTAATTTTAAATCACCAAAAAGCAAACAATTACTTTTTATTATTTCTAGAACCACCTCTTAATTATTAAATCATTTTACAACTACTTAGAGAAACGATTTCTTGGTCTTTGCTCTATATTGCCTGTTTGTTTCAAGCCAAAGGGCTCTAAGCAGAACGTCATTATAAGTTTACCGATGTTCATAAAATATACATCGCAGAGCGAGGGGACGCCGGACTTGGCTAATCTATATGTTGTTCCTGGCATGAGATAATGTGGTTAGCCCTGTTATCCCTTTAGCCTTTAACAGTCCATAGAATAACATGATGTTTTATAGAGGGTTAATACATAATGAGATCTTTTAAAACAGAATCAAAGTTATGATATTTTTCCCTGCCATGCAAGTTATCTAATAAATTGCTAGAATGTATGTGACAGAAAATTTCTAATGAGACACATTACAGATACAATTCCAAAATGAATTCTTTGTTAAAACTTTAAAAACAGAGCATATTTTTATCGCGCAATTAATTAGTTACTCTTGCAATATTACCTAGCTTAGGCAGCATAATTATTTAGCTTACAAATGTTTGCCTATTGCTCCATATTCACTTACAAATCTTTTTATGTAGAGCCGCTTGCTCTGGCTCCAGTGTGTAAACAAGTTATAGGAGGTATTGGTAAACAGCACAAGTGCTAGTTTAGTGACCCTAACGAAGCTGAAAAGCTAACGGAAAATGAGAAAACAGTCGACGTTTCGAGAAACAAATCTGTCCCCGTCGCGCGTCGTCAAGGACGAATAAATCTAAAAATGAAAATGGTTAGTAAATGTAAATAACAGTAAAAAACTATCGCAAAATTGTCAAGTTTTGAATAGACTTTGACAAGATGACAATAATAATGTCCTATATAACTACTGGTTACTAACCTGGTCTATTTAGGCGAGTGCAATAATGAGGTGTCATTAGGTAAATACTAAACTAGCAATTGTGCTGTTTACACCCAGGAGCCAGAGCAAGCCGCTCTAATATAAGAAGATTTGTAAGTGAATGTGGAGCAATAGGCAAACATTTCTAAGGTAGACATGAATTCTCCACAACAATATAGAACATATCTACATAATTATTTAGGTACTGTATTTTCCTATTCACCGTAACAGGCTAAATAGTCAAATATTGCATTTATTGCAGTGTCGTCAATTCTGGTTATAACCAAGACTGTATTTCAAGCTAGAATATAAGTGGTACGTGGTACAACCGAATATTTCCTTGCTGATAAGTGTGTAATTTTTAATTATTATTTACGCTGAAAAGAACTATTACATTAGATGTTATGCAGTTATTCGAGATTCGAGATATACGAGAGATATTATAAAACAATGCTTAATTTATTATTTACTGCAAAAAGATTCTTTCCTGCGGCTCCTATTGTGCCACTTTAATACGTTTTACTGATGCTTACCCTCTATAGGGGACTATAGAGTGTAGGATTATAAATTTTATATTCCTGTTAATTATAGGTGACGCCTATTATAAATTAAGAGAATATTACCGCATCGATATAGAGGTAATAATATAACCCAAACTATCCCAAGCTAACATGGTCTAAATTCCATGTAACTAACGCAGTTTTGGGCAAGATTCTGACGCATAGGGCGCCCTATACGCACCCCGTTTAATGAAATTATTATTATTTCTTCTAATTTTTACCATATCCTCCCAAAAGCGATGGTCTTAAAATCGTCCTTGTATCCTGTATCCCCTTATGTCAGATTATGTTCTTACAATAAATGAAAAGTTGATGATAGTTTGAATAAATTTAACATGTTAAATCAATTAATTAAAAGATGTAAATGTTCAAAAAATAACTAACTTTATATTATGTTGCTATAAAAGAAATGTCAATATTACGGTCTAAAATTTCGACAAGGAGCCTGTCGTTTCATCTTCTTATAGCCTCCCTAGATTGAAAATTTAATCAAAGCAATTTCTTAATAAAGAATCCTCATTAGAAACACAAATATACAAATTAGATACAGAAAGAACATCAGAAAAATGTGTTTATAATTTTAGCTCGCGCATGGATTATCACGGGTTGGTAAGTTAAGAGGGAATCTTTGTAAAAGGAATGCCGGGTGCTGCCAACCGAAAAGTCGTTCAGAGTTTCAGTTTTTGTGTTTGCAGCAGTGCAAAAAGGACATCATCGAGCCCTGAAAGCTTTATAAAGTGTATTAAATACGATAGTGGAAGCGGACTTTTATCTCGTTAAAAATTGTATAATCTATATCACGCTTAGAAAAATGCAAAAGTTTTTGGATCACATTTGCAGATGGTTACATTTATGCTTTGCCATAATTACGTATGATTAAAGCATATTTCGTGACCAGATGATTTTTATAAGCCAAAAGCCGATTTAGCTTATTTTATTAATGCCCGGTTTCTGAAGTACCAGATATCTATTGTATAAAGTTATGAAGCCTATAATTACTATGGTTACAATTGTATTAGCAATCGTTGTCATAGGAAATATTTGAAGAATAAAGTTATCCATACTTTCAGAAACTGGGCATAAGAGAGGCTTTCCTAAATTAATACAGCGAGTGTGTTACAAAAATACGAGGAATATATTATGGAACCAAATAGAAGATAGTTGGGAAGAGTTAATGACAAAGAGGTTAGAATTTGTAATAAATTCTAAAGCAGTAGCTACAAAATAATACATTATTTGTTGTAGATATATTCTATATTGTTGTGGATGTTATGTTATGTTTATGAGACAAATTGTTAACCTATTACTCTACCACAGTTGTAGGCTTGTTAAATAAGGCCGCTTCGGCTCTGGCTCAAGGGTGTAAGTAGCACAAGTGCTAGCGAAGTTGAAAAACCTAAAATATCTGGACCATTTCGAGGAAAAAAATCTGCCCCCGCACTCTACCTTAGTCAAGGCAAGGCTCTCCCCACCATTTCCAACATCAACCCACCATTTCCAACATCAACCAAAAAAAACAGTCCCTCAAACTTTCGCCCAATTGCCTTGCCGTGTGGTCAATTAGGAACTGCTCAAGTACTCCGAGGCCAACAGAATAATTAGCCATAACTAATACGGCTTTTGTAAAGAGAGATTGATAGGAAATATATTGGCCCATGTCACTCATGTATGGAGTAGGGCAATTGAGAACTACGGAGAATCTCAAGCGATTGTGTTGGATATATCGAAGGCTTTCGACAGGGTTTGTCATCTCGGCTGGCTGGACTGCCAGGGTCTCTCTGCAGCTGGCTTGCCAGACTCCTTAAGGATGGATCTGTGCACGTTGCAGTTGATGGACACATTCACCAACTCTGTTCATCATTTATATTAATGACCTGCTGTCTGAAACTGACAATCCTGTTTCCAGTTTTGTCAGTTTTGCAGATGACAGTGCACTTGTCTCCCAATTTAGATCAGAAAAATCTTTGCAAGTTACTGAGACTTATCACAGCAGACAGAAGCAGATTACAACAATTAGATCTGTAGTTCGAACTTGGCGCGACAGGAATTTGGTTCAGTTTAATGCAGCAGAGACCCAAGCAGCCACGCTTATCAAGAAAGTCAATATGGTGGACCCTGACATCATTATAGGATCGACATTCCCTCATCCTCGTCCATCGGACTATCTACTGGGTATCTCGGTCAACAGCAATACGTCCTGGCATGACCACGTTGCTAATATCGCAAAATCAGCCTCGCATAGCTGCGTACACCACAGCAGCTGCTCTTGCTCTACAAAGCGCAAATAAGACATTGCTTAGAACATTACTCACACAATCATGTGCCGCACCAAAGTACATCCTAAAGCTGCTGGATTCAATTCAGAAGAGAGCTGCGTCTCGTCGGCGATCCGGAGTGGACCCTTGATCTGGATGGTCTGGAACACCGCACATATGTGGCCGCGATCTCCCTATTTTACAGATATCTTCACGGCAGATGTTCCCAGGATTTGGCTCGCCTCATTCCGCCGCCAGCAACGCCTGTCAGCGAGTTACGACAGACGGCAAGGGCGCACCCGTTCGTTGTACAACTGGAACTACCTAAAACATCACTTTACAAGAATTCATTGGCCAGGCGCACTACACCACTGTGGAACTCACTCCCAGGACATCTGTTTCCCCCAAATTACAACTTACTACGTTGCGTTACTTCAGATTCTGTTAATTTTAATAGAACCTGGTAGCCTTTGCTAAAAACTGAAGTTGATACGGGTCACGTTAAAATTAAATAAATCGTTAAACAAAAATCACTGAATTCTTCTTAAACACTGCTTGGATTAGTTGTCTTCACCGTTTTAAGCTCGTCAGTTCATCTCGTTGGAGGACGTCCTCGATTTCGGTATGCTTCCTCTCGGGTTCTCCATTCGACAATTCTTTTCGTCCATCGTCCATCTGATAATCTCGCCACATGACCCGCCCAGTTTCATTTGAATTCACCTCCTTGTCACCGCATCTATAACACCTGTGCGTATTCTTATTACATTATTAGGAATCCGATTGCTCAAAGATATTGCCAGCATAGATCTTTCCATTTTTCTTTGTGCAATACTGATTTTGTATGCCGATTGCATGATGAGAGTCAATATCTCGGCGCCATACAACAGGTTCGGCAGAACACACTGACCAAAAACCTTGCGTTTAAGCACACCGGGATATTGGACCTGAAGATGCATTCCAAATGCGGCCCAGGCCAAACCAATCCTGCTCTTAAGTTCATGTGCTTGGTTGTCTATGCGTATTTTAATTATATGACCCAGATATTGATACGATGAGACCTGCTCTAGTGGAATGTTGTTTACCATAAGATTCTTGGTCATGACTAGGTTTGCATCAAAGTTGACCCTGATGAGTCCCAACTGACTTGCTCATATACTGACACCAGCAGACTCGTGAAAAGCTTGGATGAGATTGTGTCTCCCTGTCATACTCCTATTCGCATTGGAAACTTATTTGTGTTAGAGTGTGCCCTAGCACTAGCCGTTGCTGTTTCGTAGATAGTTTTCATGAGCAATATATATCTGTAGTCAATTCTACATGCTGCCAAGGCTACCGACATTTTATCTTGATGGACAGAGTCAAAGGCTTTCTGATAACTGACTAATATTAGAATTAGGGGTTTGTTGTATTCTATGGTTTCCTCAATTAATATTTTCATTACCTGAAGATGGTCTTCTGTTCTAAATCCTTTTAAAAACCAGCCTGTTCTTTGGCATGGTATGCATCAAATTTAGGATCTAGACGATTTGTTATTATTCTGGTAAAGAGTTTTTACATATGTGAGAGAAAGCTATGAGGGCGGTAGTTGCCCGGATCAGTGGTACCACCCTTCTTATGAAGAACAACAATATCAGCACTATGTCATTTGGTCGGGGTTACACCCTGTAAAAGGCATTCTGTGAAAATTTTACTAAGAGCTCGCCAGACACATCTTCGTTCCTATCTGATTGTTTCTATCACTATTCAATCGTCACCCGGTGCTCTATCTACTCTTCTGCATTTGTCTAAGTGCATTTATAATCTCGAAGGTTGTTATATCTGAGATATCTTCAAATCCCTGATTTTGTACATGATCGTATCTCGATGTCCTGGGTATTTGTAAAGTTCCTTATCTTCCAAAATTCTTCAACTTCCTAATATTCATTGAGCCAGGATTCATATTTCTCCTCAGAACCTTCAGACTTCTGTTCGCTTCTAACACTTAATACTAAATTGTAAATATATACTTAGCATATCAAAAACTTACTTATCTAATAACACCCCAATATTACACTAACCTACCAGGTCAGTAATTAACCGATAAGATATAATTCTGGTCATGTTGTCAAAGTCAATTCAAAACTTGACAAACTAGGTACACTAGCTTTTTACTGTTTTAGTGGCATTTATTAACATTTTCGTTCGTCAAGAGACAACCGGGGCAGATTTGTTCCTCGAAACGTGGAGCATTTCCCAGTTCTTTTAGGTTTTTTAGCTTCGTTCGAAGCCGCCTTATTCAAAAAAAGATAATAGGCAAGAATTTGTCTGATAAATAGATTTGTTGTTGTTCATGATTAATTTATATTTTCAGAAATTTGACATAATCAGTTGCTGTTGTATTGATACCGGCAAAATAAAACCTCATGCTTCCAAGATATAAGATTCGTTCAGATTTTTATACGTCAACTGTAAAATTATGTTAATAACCAGTTCTTACAATGCATTTTGATAGTAACAACACATTTGCCAATAATTTGTTACTTTGCTAACTACATATCTAGTTAATTTTAAGAAAATACCAGTAAAAAGAAAAAGAAAAATGAATATGCACTCTAAAAATGCTGAATTAATGCATGCATAAATTTTGTATAACTAACTAGCTTCACCTCCATTTTCTTTTAACCTGTTCAGTTTTTCGAATATTTTAAATATTAATGAACCAATCTGCATATAGTTGAAGTAAAATTTTCATATTGATTGGAAATTTAAACACGTTTTGTCTAAGAATAGACATCTTTGTGATAATGGAAAATAGCTTTTACTTTACCAATTACATAGACAATAATCCCAATTTATGTATTTGCTATTTTCTTGGTACAGTTGGATGTTCTCGGTAGATGGGTTTATAAGCTTATATGCAAATACGATGACATTACTTGATAATGAATATCATCAAGGAGCTCTAACTATTTATCATTATTTTATTTAAGTAATTATTTTACTTTCACATTTGTCATGCAAATTTTAAAAATGTTAATACTTATATCTACCAGCTAGTATTCAGCGAAATACCAATTTAAAACAATTTTAACCTCACATTGTACATCATAATGAACCATGTTTGTTATCATAAGTTCCAGACAATTTATCAAAATGATGCACAAAAACAAAACGTGTTCATCTCACCCGACCTTACTATAGACTATAGATGTCCTTTTTATAAAACATAACCTTATGTTTCGTTTTTTATTGTGTGTAGCGTTTCTTTGGACACCTGAGCTCCTTTTATGGATGTCATATTCTTTATTTCCGTTTTATACTCTCTTTTATACGCGGTCTCCGAGGCCATTTTATATATCGACAATAAAGGAGTAGAAAACTTTGGCGTATTTTGTCCCTGTAACTATAAAATGTATGGAATAATTTATTTCAGCTCGCTGGCTACTAGACGGTTAAGTGCTTCAGTAACAACACATTTCCCGGCGTCATAAAAAGACAAATGTAGTCGAAGTTGTAACATTTCATTGTCTTTGCTTTGTAGGTATTCTAAGGAAGTGTTATTTTAAATAATAATAGTTATTATAATGTAATTATTCTTTAATTAAACTAGAAATAATACATAAATTAGATTCAAACACAATTTATTACAATTAAATACAAAAGTGTTTTCTTCACATATCAAATCTCACGGCCTTATTTCTTATTTCCAAAAATTCAGCGTTAACAAATTCTTAATCTTAAAATATTCATAGTCGAGGTGCTGAAGTTATTAAGACGGCCTTCTTGACAATGATATTAATCACAATGATTTGCTTTCCAAATTTAGAGAAATTGGCAATCCTAGGCTAAATCTT
>MU182072.1:121612-138958 GCA_016904865.1 Pissodes strobi
ATTTGCTTTCCAAATTTAGAGAAATTGGCAATCCTAGGCTAAATCTTGTCGCAGAAACTAAGAAAAAATTAATAATTTCGGAGAAACTTAAAATCTTTGTTCTTCTGACATGAAAGCAACGGAAGCAGTATGCCGATTCGAATAAATAACGAAATAATACATTATGTCGCTACTTAAGATGCGAATGATGAAAGTATTGAAAACTGAAAAATAATAACCAAACAAAATTTGGATAAAACTGAGAAGTAGCACTAACGGGAACTGCTTCACAAGTGTTCAATTTTAGATTCCCGAGAGGCGAAGACACAGCCACAGATTACTTAGAACAGATACGAGTCCTTTAATGTTTTTCCTATACTGCGTTTTCGTGACCTTGGCCGCTTGCGACTACCCGTTCGAGCCATGAACGGTAGGGTTGAAAAAGTTTGTTGCACCAGCTACATAGTTTAACCGGCCATAAAAATGTGATGAAGATGTGTTGCCTCATCGGTTTTGATTTGTATAAAACAATTCTAAATATGACTATGAAAATAGATTCCATATTTTGGAGTCTATTAAAGCTTATGTCGAGATTTAAATGTTTCAAAAACATATCTGCATGTTTTACTGATTAATTACTACTGCGACAATCAATTTTTCTAGTTATTTGTTCAAAATAAAATCAGTGAGACCATTTCTTTCAGCTTTTACATTGAAGGTTGTGAAAACAAAAGTCACTTTTAACTATATAATATTTTTATTCACCACAAAATTAAAGATGGGATAAAATAATAATTTTCGTACGGGTTATTCCTTTTTTACAACTTTTAAGGTCTCTGCATATTTTATTGTGTAAAATAGTCTTAACCTAATAAATAATTTAATTACATAAATAAAGGGAAGCCCAAACATGGATGTTTGCAGGGTATAGACTTCATTTTTTGAAAATAAGTTTTGGTAACGTTTATCTCTACAGATATTTCATCAAACTCACTTACAATTCTTTTTCTAGTTTAGAAACAAAATAGATGAAGCCTTCGTTGGGCGACTTTAGTTTTCTAAAATAATTGTTTTCAGAGTCGTATGCTTTGAAATGTGTGAATAAGAACAATTTGTCTAAAGTTTCCACTGCATTTAAAAATTTAAGTCAAAGTTGGCATTCATGAATTTCTCAACCCTTTTTCAAGAGATAACCACACACATAATTGAAAGCATTTGAAGTGATATATTTTCATGTGGACAATCATAATCTGGCAGCCTAATAGCTGCTTCTAAATTTGGAGTATTTTCATAACTTTCATCTAAAATCGGATTTGTATCTCGTAGTTGGGATAGGAGAACGTCTCAATCGTCCTTACAATTCATATGATGTGAATGTAAAAAGTATTGGCAAAATAGTGTCCTATATGCTCTTTCAAACTGAATCAGAGTTGGGTTTACACAATTCCCACTTTGTTGTCGAATACTCCTAAAATAGTTCTCTAAACAGTCTTGAAAATTACTAAAGTAAATAAACGAACAAAACCAGGAAGAATATTATCAAAGTATGTAATATATATTTTATCTAGAACGCTTATCAACGCAGAAACATATAGCCGCGAACTAGATTAAAGCGGCCATGGCAGTCCGAGTACACATAGAGCGGCTGACTATATAAGTAGGCGCCAGCCTCCTTAGGAACCAGGAAAACTTCATCCCTCGCGTAATCGGTAGCGTTCGCATCTATTTTAAGCAATCTGTGACACAGCTTTAAAATAATATATTTCTTTTTTATTTCACAGGATGCCCCAATAACCCAAATTAACCCAACTTAAAGTTTTGTATTTTTTTATGTAATGTGCTCTAGTATGCAAGTATTTTAAGAAAGGACATTTACTTATCTGTCATTACAGAGAATGCTTCAGAAATGTTTCAATTTTAATATTGATATAAAGAAGATGTAACTGTTAAAAGTTTTCAGCGATACATTTCTCTAATGATTATAACACAATTTAAAGTATTTCAGCTCATTATTCGGAACACCTTGTACAATAAGAGAAACTTGTTTTATTTCATAGTGTTTCTTCTGGACTGTAAAATATCACATCAAAATAAATAAGTAGAAAAAAGAATAAAAAAAAATTAAAAAATGAGAAAAAATAAAAAATGCTCTAGTATATTAATAACGCCAATATCATCTGAAAAAAGAAACAATTAAAGTTCGTATTTAAAAAAAGAAAGTTGATGATGACCCTTTGAAGACGAAACGTCGGATTACAAACTGGATACCACCATTAGATAGAGTAATTTGAAATCCGTTTTTAAGCAAACCCAGGAAAAAAATAAAACGATTTTTCAAAATTTTGGCTTTTTCCGGATATCTCTGGAAATACTCGGGATTTTAGAACTTTCTAAACGGCATATTATTACGCACCTAAATGTGCAATTTTGCCCTTATTTGACTGAAACTGTATCTCTTACGGTTTACGAGATCCCCATACATAGACTTGAATTCGAGCCACCCTGTACAACGAAAATGAAATGTTCTTTCCAAAAATTTTTTCCATTGTTCTCATATGCTATTATATCTAAAATTTAGGAGGATCCAGGGTAATTCTTTCTTAACAATCATATTATTTGGCTCCACCGCACTCTATAAACCATGTTTGTTATATGACAAGGTTGCACCATCGAAATCGACGATTGACAACTAATTATCAATCAATGATCAAAATAATTTATCTACTGAGAATTAAATGTTAAATAATCTGTGTTTCAAAACTTTTCCATAAATTGCTGGGGGTTGCATAATGCTCCTGTAAATAAAAAATATGTAGGTAAGCCAAGAAATACAATTTTGGGTTCGCACCCACATTAAAATTTCAACTTTTCAAATTCTTTGATTTAGGCTTAAAACAAGAAGTCAAAAATGCTGAACATTTTGTAATAACTAAAGACCGGATTTTATGCATTTTTCATATATTATGCATTTTTTGCATATTTTTGTGCTTTAAATGAGAAATGGAAGAACGATTGCATATCCGGCGACCATGTTTTAGGATTTCCGTGTTATATTCTTACGTTTTATGGGCCGCGCTCGCAGCCGCGCCGCCTGAACGATGCGGCGCCTGAACAACCTGAACTCGATTTAGATGGGGATTTCCCTAAGAGGGCACTAAATAGGCTGATAAGATACATAAAGTAATTAAGTATTATTCTATTGAGAAATTGCATTGGTAGGTGCATTTTTTGGCCAGATCTTATAACTAGAATTTCTTAACCTTTACCTTATACTTTCTATAAATTATATGTATTTGTTCACATTTGTTATGATTTACCAGTATTATTGAGGTTGTCGTTTGTCGTAGCCGCAGCTAGTATTGTATGCCCAATTAAAGTAAGAAAGTTAAAACGTAAGTGGTGATTATGTCGAAAATACGATGTATTTCGTGGATTAAGCCTTAGACAGCACAGTTTTACAAGGCGAATTTGCCCGGAGTACCATTACCACCTGAGCCTCTCCTGACCAGATGGCGTACCTAGATGCGTGCGGCAATATTTTATGTAGATAATTTTCAAAAATTGAAAGACTTAATTTCACAAATGTCGGATGATTCACAGTGCATCTATAAAAGTGTAAAAAAATAACTGAAAATGTTAAAGTGGAACAACAGTTAATGTATATGAAGTGTAATTATGTATTTCTAGCAGATAGTATTTTGCAACTAGAAGAATCGTGTACATGTCTAACAGACACTATGAATATAATAGGAACATGTTGTATTAAATTTCAAACAAATACGGAGGTCAGAGAGGAAAAACAGTAGTGGCAAAATTAGAAACTTTAATAGAAAACAACACAGGTTTAAAGTTTTAAGGCAGGTCGTAAACATAATGTCGGGGAAAACTATAAATAATTTGGCCATTGAACCAGCCTTAGGTCCAAAATTTAAATTCTGCCCTATAACTTCAATAAATGTAGAGAGATAGTTTTCTTTGTACAAGCATGTCCTTAGTGAAAGACGCCACAATTGTTTAGTTCAAAACCTTGAAACACACGTAATATCTCAAATTAATATTAATATAAGTTTGATATAATTTGATATAGGAAAAATGAATTTGTGATTTAATAAAGTATATACATATACAACTTTAATTTATTTTTATTCAATACCCAATCTCCTAATTTAGAAAATTAAAATTTAGTTGTTTTATTACTGCATATTTATGCATTTTTTTGCATATATCCTGTATCAACACCAAAGGATAGAAAAAGGAATAAATTGATAAATAAGGATTCTAGCTACATTTGATTGACAATCATCGGAAAGATGGAATTCTAGCCAACGAAGCAGATGCTTGGTTAGTCAGAATGGAAGAAGAAATGTAGTTGAATTTCCGACAAATAGTCGACGCAAATTAGATTTTTCAAGAGAAATAATTTATAAAAATTTAAAAATTTGGGTACGAACTCCTTAGAGACAAGTGAATATAGATCAAAAGAGTTCCCACCTCACAGGAGGGTGCTTCATCCCCTTTAGCTTAAGAAACCACCCTCTAATGTTACCTCCTGTTAGTTTTTTTAATTTATCTCGAAAACTGTTACTCTGACGATAAAGATGGATAGAACTTAAATTATTCGCTATAAAATTGTACATCGTTTATGTCCTATACATTTTTTCCTATATCGAGCCGTAATTTCACAAATATGAGTTGAATACTGAAGTCGCGCAAAAACAGATAAAGCGATATTTTATATTCTAGCCCGTTTCCACACCACCGCTGAGGTAGAGCCCCCGGCGCGTTTTTTTTTAAGTGGGTTCCCCATGAGGCACAATCCATCAAAAACTAAATGCTGTTTATTCCATGATTGGAATATCTTCAGGTAATTCTTCCTCTACCACTGAATTAAGACATCCTTGTCCATGACAATTGGAGCACATCGTTGAATACTTTAATCCAACCGTAGCACAACCCCATCGTTTTCCGCAACCCTTTTTATAACTGCAAGATATTAAGTTAAGAATAGAAGTAGGAGCTGGTGTCTCAGTTGTAGGAATTGGCACCAAAATTTGCCTGATTGTTTTCCAACCCCATTCATTAGGCTTCAAAATTTCTCCACGCCAGGAATTAATTTGTTGGAAAACGCGATACGAATGTTGTTCTAAAGCAGCAGATGTAGGTGGTAATTTTGATAATAGCACTGCATGATTAGATTGACCAACAATTTTATTAAATGAAATGAATGTAAATTGGTTTAACGATGTAACAGTACGAGGTGCCTTGTATAAACCTAGTGTGATTTTTGCTCCAGCTCGTACAATGTCAGGCTTCATCGATGATGGATTATTAAATATATTCAAAGCATCGTCCAAGTCCCTTCTAGTATTTATCAAGTTTACAGTTTGTACTTTTCCTTTGCCAAAAAATGTCGACGTCGTATCACATCCACTGAATGCGTGAGCAAATAATATATTATTTTTACAGTTATGAAGGACTTTCGAGTTCTGAATATCGAGTGACCTATATGCCCTTTCCTTGATGCTTCCTTGAACATCTCTTAGATATCGAATATCTTTATCAAAAGGACAAAGAGCAATTATGAGTATGAGAAGGTCAACATCCTGTCCCACGACGACTACTGTGGAACTATTATAAGCTTCCTTAAGAGCAGTTTGGATAATTAGAGTATCTGCATCATCTATTGCAGAAAGAGCTTGGATAGCGGCACATTCCAATTTTTCTGACAGTTGATTAATTAAACGTTGTTTATTCGCCAGATTGCTGAGTAAGTTTTTCTGTGAATCAGGAACAGGCGTCTTATCGTTAAAGATTATTTCAGCAGATATTCGTTTTAAAAGTCTTTGTTGTCGTTCAATGCCTTTCGTACTCTCGATATTGTCAGAATAACCGTCAAATACTACGATTGCTCGTTGACCGTACCGTGTTTTAATGAAATTAATATATGCAGTGTTGATTTCTGCAAATGTCCCTTGTTTCGGCCAATTCATCGATGAATTAAATTGCCACCATCTACAATATATGTACGTTCACCTGGATTAATAGGACGTTCTGGAACGGAATGAAAAATGTCATATAGGGACGATTTTTTGTTTCTCTCATCAAGCCGTTGCGTTGTCGTTAAACAATGAGAGGGGTATCGTCGAAAGTTCATGCGTAAAACACAACTCTAATTCTTTGGGTGAGTGTATTGTACAAAGTATTCTCTGCAAAAATTGCGTAGTATCAATCAGAATTATATCGCCTCTTATTTTCACTGAATTGTTGGCTGTAGACATAGACTTGGCCATATCTGCTCGTTTCAATTTCAAACTTCCAAATGTTGCCTCGGTAAGCAATTTATTCAGGGATTTCTCGCCAATTTCTCTTGATTTGTAACAATTAACTGAGTCATCGGCAACAAGCCCAGTTGATAAAGAAATTAAATTGTCTGACCTTACAAATGGAGAATGCTGTCTCAACCATAGTGTACATTTTTTAACGTCTTCTTCATCCTTTTTAATTCTTGCATCTCGTAGCTCAACGTGTTGGTAAGTGCTGTAGCTTTCGATTCCGCAAAATTGTTCCATATTATCACACACGTGATGGGCAACAGGTAATCCGTAAATCCATTTGTTTAACACGCTTTCACTTACACCCCTTCCATGGGTAATACCACCAACGCTCTTCATATTTTTCATGAGCGTTTGCTCGATAGTCATATCTGACCATACGCCACACGTAATACGGCGAGGTTCTAGCGACCACGCCCTGATAAAGTGCAGTGGATTGTTCCAAGGCAGAGAATCGAACAACGCGATTAAGATCTTTACCTATTTAGCCAATGATAACCATGTAATTTTATGGAATTTGTCTTCACTTTTCTATCATTAACCAAATTCACACATCATTTCTGAGATTAGGGGTCTATGTAGGTAAAAAAAGTATAGAACATAAATGATGCAGAATTTTATATAGAGTTATTTAAGCTTTATTAATTTTTCTCGTCAGGATAACAGTTTTCGAGAAAAATTTAAAAAACTAGCAGGAGGTACCATTAGGGGGTGGTTTTTGAAGCGAAAGGGGATGAAGCACCCTCCTGAGGGGTGGGAACTCTTTTGATCTATAATTGGATGTCTATTAAGACTCTGTACCCAAATTTTCAAAACTTTATAAATTATTTCTCTTAGATGGCATTGTTATTGCTAATTTACGTCGACTAAAACTAAGATTAGAAATAAATGATTGACGACTGTGTATTGCACAATTGGTAAGATATTCTTGTTTGTTCGTTAAAAGTTAATGCTAGCCAGAGTAGTTAGGCTAGAAACAACAGCGTATACCCCAAAAAAAAATATTTCCAAACCGAATCGGTGTTGAAACATATTGACACACTCTAGCCCTAAAAGTATCTCCAATAAAACTGGACACTTCGTGTCAGCTAGATAATTGCATGCAAAGCATTAAATTTTAAATGACAGCGAATCGGTAAAAATATAACTAATCCACTAATGTTTTTGCACTAGCTGCAATGTAGAATTATTTTGTCACTGAAAGCTTAGAATTAAAATACGATTTTAAGAATAAAGCTATTCGATGCTTGAAGAAACTGATCCTTAAATAGAAAGACCATATAATTGTCCACACACAAAAGCCATTCAATTCATTAATCTAATTCTGGAAAAGACACGGAAGTGTTGGCAGCGGGGAAACAAGAGATCAAATTCAACGACGAGAACAACACGGGTAACATATTTGTCAAGCTGTTTGTTTTTTGGGCGCATTCCCGATTGATTGATGAAAGACCGGGCAGATGCCGAAACCGAAAGGTTGACAACAATTAGATGCGGGAACGTGAACTAAGAAACTGTCGGTTGTGATGTATATTTATTTGCCAATTTCAATTTAGGATACCAATTACGTAACATATAGGATCGTTTCTTTACATAAAAAGCCTATAAGAACTGTATTGTCCAAAGCAATTTGTATTCTGCGTAGCGCATAATAGTATGATTTAATTTATGGACTGTAAAGGAGTTGTATGTCACATAGTATGGGTTTTCTTTTCGTATTTTTTTTTAGAACTGTTAGGATGGGAGATGTATATGATGCTCTTAAAAAAGTCCATTCAGACTACTGCCCTTAAGCGTCCAAGCTGAGGCGTACGCGCTTCACACTCACAGTCAGTCTTTGGTGTTAGTGTTTATACTATAGTTATTTGATTTTCTTATATTCTCTATAACTCCATTTCTTATTTTTCTCCACTTTCACCATTTTCCTTCTCATAACTTTTTCAGCTTTACTTTATACTTTCTTTGGCTCACATTAATGTGAGATATTTTCTGTTTAGTTTTTTATATTGGATATTATGATATTTTTCTTCAAGAATGCACAGATTTTGTTGAGCACATATGGATAAAAGTAAAATTCTCTGGTAAAACTACAGCAATAGGTAATATATTATAGTGACTATATGGTGTCAAAGTTTGGCTACTTATATAATACCAAAACTTTAAATTAAAAAAAAATTGTCGCCAAAATAACAAAAATTCCACTCTTAGGTTAGGCATAACTACAAAGTGCCCTTAAAGGTACCTACAGCCGCAGAAGGAAAAGTAAATTCTATCTTAACCCTACGGTTAACGTAACGTTGAGTAATATACTGTGGGCCAAATTAAGTTAGACCCTTTTTCAATGTTTAATAACTTTAATAATTATTGGCAGTAAGTAATAACTTTACAAAAAATGTCTCTCAAAAAGCAAAAATGTTAGCCAAAATGTTTTCATCGCACTCTACCTTAATCGTCCTCCAAGGCAAGGTACTCCCCACCATATTGAACATCAACACTACCATCGCAGAAGATAAGTTTCATCACCGTGATATTCGTAAAATCTCCAAAGAACTAGATACGCAAAAAGCATCAGGACCGGACGGAATACCTGCCATCGTGTTAAAGAACTAACACCCTTTTTTCCAAACTTTTTTCTCTGTCTTACCGAAAAGAGATTTACCCATCTTCTTGGAACCTGCAAACCTGTTCTAAAAAAGGCAAGAAAACCACGCCCTCAACAACTCAAGCACCTTGAGATCAACAGAGTAATTAGCGATAACCAATACAGCTCTCGCAAAGAGAGATCGTCAGGGGATATATTGGTCTATGCCACTCATATATGGAGTAGGGCAATTGAGAACTCGAGCGATTGCGTTGGATATTTCGAAGGCATTCGACAGAGTTTGGCATGACGGATTGTCAAAAAACTGCCGTCCTTCGGACTGCCAGCCTCTCTCTGCAGCTGGATTGCCAGTTTCCCTAAGAACCACCATTAGCGCGGGCGTACCTTAGGGCGCGATACTTTCGCCAACTCTATTCCTCATTTATATTAATGACCTGCTCACCAATAATCCTGTTTACAGGATTATTGGTTTTGGATCAGAAACTCCTTTACCAGCGACTGAGACATATATCACCACAGACAGGAGCAGATCAGATAACAGCAATTAATCTAGAGAGGGTACGAACTTGGGGTGATAGACATTTGGTCCAGTTCAATGCAGCAAAAACCCAATCGGCCACGTTTGCCAATAAAATCAATATGTCAAGCACTGACATCATTATGGCAGGATCGACCATTCCTTCATCCTCGTCAATCGGACTACTGGATGTCTCGGTCAACAGCAATATGTCCTGGCATGACCACGTTGCTAGTATCGCAAAATCAGCCTCGCAGAAGCTTGGTGCACTATTTCGTAAGAAAAAACTGTAAACATCGGAGCAGCTGCTCTTGCTCTACAAAGAGCAAATAAAACCGTGCTTAGATTATTGCTTACCCATCTGGGGTGTCGCACCGAAGCACACCCTAAAGCTGCTGGATTCCATTCAGAAGAGAGCTGCGCGTCACATCGCCAACCCGGAGTTGGCCCGGGATTTGGATAGTCTGGAACACCGCAGACATGTGGCGGAGATATCCCAGTTTAACAGATATTTTCACGGTAGATGTTCCTAGGATTTGGCCCGCTTCATCCCGCCCCCAACAACGCATGTCAGACAGTCACAATAGACGGCAAGAGCGCACCCGTTCGTTGTACAACTTGAAACACCTAGAACATCACTTTACAAGGACTCCTTTGTCTGGTGCACTGCATCGCTGTGGAACTTACTCCCAGGATATCTGTTTCCCCCAAATTACAATCTACAGCTATTTAAGAACCGTGTCAATCAACATCTTCGCGCACACCGCTCGTCGGGTGCCATAGGATCTCCCTTTAGTGTGTGTGTCATTAACATAAATAAAAAACAAAGCAAATGTTGATTCGATATTTGAGATGCTAAGTGGACCAGAAACATTTTAGTTCTAGCATATTGTTGTCTTTCAGCTCAGTGAAGAAATTAACGAATTTTAAAACCACCTAACGTTGTTAAGAGACATTCGGAAATAAGCATTCTTTAAAGAAATTTGAGATATCTTTTTCAGCTTTCTTGTTTGGTCGAGTGCAAAAATCCTCTTTAGGTATTGTGGATAAAACTCTGTTATATGAATAGAAATAAAATTAACCGCTCACATCCACTTTTTTTCTCTCAGTAACCAAATAAGCAGCGTTATTTCTGCGCAACAATGTTGCTTTGGAATGATAAAATGCTTTGTAGCTTAATTTGCACCAACTAAATTTTTATCTAGTACCTGAATGGTATTACTTGAAACAGTTTCCGTCCAATTATTACGGGAAGTATGCTGCTTACGGTTATATTTTGTAGGCATTTTGAAAATGACTAATTCATGGAAAATTAATATGACCTTGTCCCTAGCGACATGGTTCATCTAACCCAAAGAGAAATGGCTCATCTATTCCGATTGTCAGGAAGAAATGGACCATCAGAGAAAATTATACTTAATTATTCAAATGATTCGTCAACAATGACGTAAAAAATGCAGTATAAATAATAATGTTTAACACTCACGTTTCCGAGATATCGCCTTTGTAACATAAAGTTCTTGAAATTTTTACGACAAGACAGATTTTCTCTATTTTTTGACAAGCTTAAAACAAATACTGTTACACCGCTTTGCTGGCCGCCGCACTACTAATTGAACAAGCTCATGTATTTCTAGATCTAGTAGTGCCATCTAAAAAGCAATAACTAAATTATATAGTAGTGGTCCATCTAAGCTGGTGGTTCGTCTCTACCGGTATCACCCTAGTGCGCAACCTAGCTATTTTATATTTTTTTACAATTCTCTATTTTTGTTCTCTATCTTTCCGGATTCTCGAGCTGAAGTTGCTCTATATGGCGATAGCCGGTTATATCAAATATATTTTGTTCATAAATATTCATATTTTAATACAGAAATATTTTCAAATTTTGAAATATTTCTGTCTACAAAGGCTTAAATTTGCTCGATTAGAACTGTTAAGCACCCCCTAGACGGTCAATAATACTGATCAATATATATTGATCAATATATTAAAGGTCTGATCAACATGCTTTCATGTAGACTCAATATAGCTCTATCAATACGATAACTAGACATTTTTTCTTTGACTGTTGGGTGTGCTTGGAAAGTTCGCGATCTGTTGTGCTTTACTTTTTATTACCTATTTTTTTCAATGCCAAGCAATGGCGTCCCATAGAGATTTAGCTTTTCTCACCTTAATTTTGGATGTGTGTGAAATGAAGAAACCAAAGAAGAAAAAATAAAGACGGTGGTCAAAAGAATGGAGAGATCGTTTTACACACGAACACTTGCTGAACTATCTTCGAGTCACAGAACCAGAGGATTATAAAAATTTCCTCCAAATGGATGAAGCGGCCTTTGATAACTTATTGAAGCTAATAAGGCCTAAAATTTAAAAATAAGATATGGTGATGCATAAAGCAATTCCGGCGAGTCAAAGGTTTTCCATTACTTTGAGGCATGGATTTAGAAGATTTGAAGTTTACGTGCGCTATTGCTCCTCAAACGTTGGAGCAAATCAATATGGAAACGTGCGAATCTATAATTGAAGCTTTGGCGGAAATACACAGGTAAGAATTTTGAAATATGTAAATAAATATATATAAAATGTCAAATTATTATTCATTTATTTTGAGAAAAACTTTCATTAATAATGTACCCAGATAATAATATAATTATAGGTATGTACGTAACACCCAGTATTCTGCTGCTGTAGATGGTTCTTTTTGAGGCTGCTTGAGGCTGTCGTGGGAATGTTCTGGAATGTACCTACTCCATCCGGTGAGCATTCTTAGAAGTTTCGGCTTGAGGCTGTGGTTTAATGTATGTTTGGGAAGCATTATGTGGCCTTATACTGCAAAAGGGTTATGACAGGTGATCGAGTGGTTGAACCATAACATGGAGTAGAACAGGGAGATCTCAACATAGGCGCCTGTGAATGTGATGGCGAATAAACAGGTTGCACGAAAGAATTGTTGGAAGATATGAAATGAATACCATGTCTTGTTAGATTTCCCATTTCAGCTTGAAACAGGGTGTTGTTTATAGCTTTTTCTGCAAATCGTCTTTGGTCTGCAGGTAATCTACTTAATTTGAAAGCCCATCCTTTGGCTAGAATGTCTGATTCTGTTTCAGGCTTCTTGAAGCTAAGCCGACTAGTTCATCTGTTGAATTCTGAATAGCCTTTTTTAGCTTTTTCTCTGCGTCGTTGGACAGTCTGTAGGGAGTCTCTCTTCTGCTTGTACTGCTTGACTTGATTGACTTTCAGTCTGAAACCAAAAAAATCATTTAAAGAAAAAAAAACATTTTCAAGCAAATTAAAATTTAATTTTTTATGTTTCTGTTTTAGGTATCCAAAACTGTAGCCGGATGGAAGAAAGTTGCCAATGACTTTGAAGAACAGTGGAATTTCCCTAACTGCCTCGGCAATACAGACGGAAAGCATTATACTTATAGAAAAACCTAATAACTCAGGATCGTACTATTACAATTATGAGGAGACTTTCAGTATTGTGCTCATGACCATTGTCAATGCTAAATATCAAGTCTTTATTATTGACGTCATTGCCAATGGACGAGTATCAGATGGTGAAGTTATGGAAAAACGGTATTCTCAAGAAAGCTGTCAGCTTCCTAATCCGAGAAAACTACCTGGCACTGAGAAACAATAGTCGTATGTGTTTGTATGTGACAAAGCTTTTCAGCTACCTACATCCAAATTTTATGAAGCCCTATCATCGAGCTTAATTAACTGACGAAAAATGCATTTTTAACTATAGGTAATCTAGAGCACGAACGATTGTCGAAAACGCTTTTGAAATTTTGACAAAAAGATTCAAAATCTTCCAAAAATAAATTAATTTCCAACCTGAAAAGGTTTGTAAAATAGTAATGTGTTGTGGTCATTTACATAATTACTTGTCAAAAGGGAACAGTGGCTACTATATACAAAAAGGTCGACTATGAGAACACAACCACTGGCATTATTGAAGAAGGTTGGAAGCGAAAAACACCAGGGATGATTTCATATTTCATAGAGTATTTAAACTCATCCGCAGGGCCAGTTTCATGACAAAATAATTGTCTGCAGTAATAATGCTAATAACAGCGATGTCAACTTCAAAATCAAATCAAACTAAAAAAAAATTATTTGCCCCAAGTTAAATTGCACTGGTCAAACATTTGAATATAAAATAATATTAATGTTAATGAGGTTAATTTTGCTATTATCAAAAAAATAAGTCCCTTTCTAAAAACTCGAAAAGCACATCTCACTATACCGTACTACAACACAACAGATTACTTGACAGTTTGCATGATAAGTCTGGTTTAAACAAGAAATAATATATACCTAAATAAATTACTTACCTCTGAACTATCAGTTTCTGCTATTTCTGGTTGGTCGTTTATGAATAGCATTTCCTCATAGTACCATGACTTTGGTTTGGAGATATTATCAATTGATGCTCCAGACCACTTCGCACTTTCAATAATTAGTATGCAAGGTGTTAAGTTTCTTCCTCGGTTTGTCTACAGTAAAGTCTGGTGTGAAGAAAATTTATGAATCAACGATTTTTTTCATAGCTATCTGCTTAATCCTTTGACTTAACTTTCCACAGTTCCGGCGAATCATGATAAAGTGTAATTAAGAGCAAAACAAAATCACATTCGCACTCTGATTTTTCACTTTCCTCGGCCATCACGTAGGTGATCACAATTCGATATCTAAAACAAGACTGACGCAAATATTGGTCATCAATATAGCTTCCATCAATGCAGTTCAATATAAATTTCTACCAATGTGCTGACAATATGTTTGAAGATCTCCTAAGCGATCAATATACGTATTGATCAATGCATATTGATCAATAATTTTGATCGTCTAGGGTGTGATTTGCGCTCAGTTTCAATAATTACATATCATGATTAGATATAGAATAAATTACCTGAAAAATATTGGGTCAATAATAGTTATTATGTAACTTGTTCTTCTATTGGTTAACAAGCAACCAAAAAAATTGGAACTTTGGTAATTATTGTTCGGCAATCCGCCGATTATAAATACTTACAATAGAATCAAAAATATAGGCGCATCGAATCAAAGCCGTGTAACACAAATATCCCCCCAACCCTCTTCTTAAATAATGAATTCCGTTCCGAAATGTTGCCCTTAACACGTAATCAAATATCGCCATCTGAGTTAGCGCCGAGCTAACAACAGCCAATTCATTTATTGCTCGTAAATATTTAAGTGAAATATTGTTAATGGCACAAGCAGTATTCCCTTTGTGTATCAGTTTACCGCCTAATTGCAATTAAAAACAATAAAGAAGCGTTGTTGGGGTCGCTGGAGTCCATTTGTGTTCCCCGCCTTTGCGAATTATCCGAGTTATACGACGAATCAAAAACAGGTGTATTCATTTATTCGGCGAGCGGATCAGATATTATTTGTCCGTGAGTATTTTAATAGCAGCACATTTGAACTGAAATTATAAGTGCTCAATGTTTAAAAAAATATATTCAGAGCTTAGGAGCAATGCATGGTGTAAAATGTGGCGATTATGAACAGTGCAGACAGTGCTTGAAATGAAATAGACAGGAACTTCGCCTCCTGCCCAAATGAATAATAATAATATGCCAAATTTCTTACAGAGCTAGCATATTTTCAAAATTAGCCGAAAATTAATAGATTCAGCTAATAAAAATCACGGGGAATTAAATTCAGGCTCATTGAACTTTCTCCTGTCTCATAAGCAAATAATTTTGATTTAATACAAGATCTTCTTCAGGTGTTCAAGTGGAACATTTTTCTTCATAGCGTTTCACATACCTATTTAAATATACGGTTCCATTGCTTGTGCCAACAATTTTAATTTGCCGATGGTAAATGAAAACAATAATATGCTACGCAAAAGTCACAATGAAACCAGATTTCCCTTTGCTCGAAATCTCTGAAAATTAGTCAAAGGTTCTTCATTTACATCTAGCTCCATATCTTGGGGGTTTAAATCATCCAATTCATCGTCGTCGCTTAATTCATTACCTTCTACTTTTTTTTTCACTAGAAGAGTTAAACATTTTTCTAACGGTTGATTTCTTCAGAGCTTCATTTGTTCTGAGGCCTCGTTTTTCTGAATGTTCTTTCTCTGCTTTAATTTTGCTTCTTCGAACATCGACTTTAAAGGTATAGATGTGAAAATCTCCGACTTTTGTTTCCGACGACGAGTCTGCTGCGGTTTTTTCTATTTGGTAAAGGCTCAATAGCAGCAAACGACTGATCGAATTAGATAATATTTTGAGAGCCACTAGCAGTGTACTTTCATCGGGTTCGGGAATCTTGAACCACCAGGCACGGGTTCGGAACTATCAGAAATGGATTTTTCATAGTGGCCATCTGCAGTAGAAGTGCGAGTTCCAGTTATCTGAACTGCTTACTCATTTCTCTCTTTAACAGGCTTGTAAGTATCTTCTAACATTTTTTCGTGACTTCTATTGATTGGCTATCCACCTTTCAAACAAATCCTCTTCATGAAACACACTTGGATCAATGGGTAATATTCCAAAGCCTTTTATATATTTTTTATGTTGGAGACTCTAATGTACCCTTTGGTGAATATAGCATAAACGTTAGTCATTAAAATCTTTTCACATTAAGATTTCGATTTCAAAAATAAACCGTATGCTCTTTTAAGTTATGAAAAAAAATGTCAAGTTTAATTGGTGAATACGATGCGATGTATGCGGAGGTATTGACAGTATTATAATTCCATTTGTCTTATAAAAGTCTAGGCTAGCAAAGATATGTGTCTTGTATGATTGTCGATAATTAGTAGAAGTGGATCGTCTTTCCTGGCATCGTTTATTTTAACAAAAGGTTTCAACTAGATAACGAATAACTCCTCAGTCATTCAACTGCGCTTAGCGTATGCACTGACGATTAAACATATACTAAAATTAGGAATTGCCTTTATATTATAAGAGTGGTATCATCTTCTGGAAAGACGTTGGAGAATACACTCTATGTGGGATTGTCCGAAATGTATGTAAACTAGAAATCGTAATCACTAAAAAAGAACACTCAGTCTAAAGTTTGAACTTGATACTTGATCTTCAAATATAAAATATTGTAATTATTATCTAAACATGTTTTAAAAACAATTAGTAAACTTTCAACAAATTTTAGTATAAAAGAACGTTCAAATCGAGTAAACGACAACTTGATCATCTGGTTAGTAATACCTCAACGGCAAACGCTTTCTGGTAACAAGTTCAAACCCTCCACACGTGGTCATCCGATTAGTAGTACCTCAACGGCAAACGCTTTCTGGTAACAGATTCAAACCTCCCTAAAGTTACGTCAGTGAAAAAAGTAAAAAGTGAACCTAAATTAAAGTGAAACTAAATTAAGCATACCGATATAAATTGGACGAATTAACTCTCTAAAAATCTAACATAAACTAAAAATACTTTAAAGGTAACCTCAAGTTGTTTCAAGGGAACCAAATAGGTCGAGTCCGGTCAGTCCTCAACGAATGGTCATGCGTTTTACGCTATTCTGGTAAATCATATTCAAACATAGTTATCAACATAAGTGCATACATTCCTGTATACCAAACCTGGGCATTAATATACGTACAGTTTGTTTCGAAGTAAGCGAGTAATTATTCCATACATCACCGTCTGAGTTACGCCACCTGGAAGAGCAAAGAGGATCGCCGCCAGCAAATATACTCTGCGACCCGTAATTTGGAAGCGCCCAAAATCCCCTTTGACACGTGGTGGAGGCGTCGTAAAATCTAACACTAAACTAAAAATACTCCCGGGCCGAAACAATAAATCAAAGGGAGAAGCCTCTTTGACACGTGGTGGAGGCTGCCGCTCTGATATCCGTACGTAGGACCTAGGACCATGGACTTATCAGGATTTATCCAGCCA
>MU182072.1:138968-166741 GCA_016904865.1 Pissodes strobi
CTCATACGATGGACCCATGGACCAAGGGTCCAGAGGGCCATAATGACGAAGCAAATTTTCACTTAATCATGCGAGAGGCGAAAGAGACGATGGCAAAATATAAGACAGAGAATATACAACAAAAATATAAGAAAAGTGCCATTAGCAAGGACAACGACGTAGAGAAAAAAAATACTAGCATTGTTTGGGGAAAAAAGTTGCACGCAATTATAATTTTAAAACACAAGTATCATAATAATATCTTAGATAGTAGAGAAAATCACCCTTGTGCGATGAGCAAGGAAAAAATAAGCAGTCTATGCAGATATAGAGGGATGTAGCTAGAATATAGCTACAATTTTAAGCAGATAAGTACCCTATCGGGAAAATCAGAGCAAAAGCACTTGGGCGTTAAACCAAGTGAAAAATTGAGGACACAAAGGCGCGGACATAAAGCATAGTTGACGTCATATAAAACTATTATCTAAGGTACATACAGTAACATTAACTAGAAAAAAGCAGCTTAAATATAAGAAGAAACCAGCAACTATAAAGAAACAATACACTAGGGGAATCCGACGAACTGGGATGGAGGAAACCAAGAAAAAAATTAAAAATAACTAAAAAACCGTAACTAAGTAATTAAGAAGCAACCAAAAACTAAGCAAATACAAAGAAACCAGACACTAAGAAGAAATCATAAATTAAATATAGGAAATTAGGGAATAGAAATAGTGAAAAATAGGACAAACATGTTAGGAATATGAAAATAGAAGTTGAAACGCGAATGTTGATGATAAGTATCTGAGATGATAGAGAAAATCATAATGCAAACAACGCGAATGTTGATAATAATTATCTGAGATGATAGAGAAAATCATAATGCAAACAACGCGAATGTTGATGATAAGTATCTGAGATGATAAAGAAAATCATAATGCAAACTTATAGGCGTCCAAAGAAGGCTGATATAGAGAAAAATGGAGGTATATATAACTAGAAAAAGTTTTAATTTTCAATGCAAGTGTTAATGACAGGTACCACATTGGGGAAATCATTGTAAAAACACGTAGGCATTAGAGAAGCAAAATGAGAAATTGAGATATGAGCAACTGGAGAAAAAGGTTATAATTTTAAATGGAAGTGTTTAACGATAGTACCATATTGGGAAAGTCACAAAAAACACAAGGCCATTTAATTATAAGAGAAGTTAAAGAGTTATAATAATGCGAGTACGACAATTATAATATTGAACTAAAATAAAGGAGAAGCTAGAAAGCAAATACAGGTCATATATGGGAATGTTGTAGCGAACTGTCGCAGAGAAGTACCATATAGGGAAGATCATAAGACAGACACTTGGTCAACAGGAGGACCTAAGGAAAAGTAGACAGTATATGAGAAGATAGTAAACTAGAGTAGTAATAGAAATAAAGGCAAATAAGTTAAAAGTTAAAGATATGAGGAAATATTAAAGAGAATACATCACAAAAGTGTCGACACAAAACATAGAGAATACATAGAGATAGTTAAAATATGTAGACAAAATACATTTAGATAATATAATAATAATAATAATAATAATAATAATAATGCTGTTTATTTGTATCTGATAATATACATGACATGGAAAAGAAAACAATATCATGTTCAGTAAAATAAAAAATAAAACAAACTCATCTAACACAATCAAAACATGCCTAAAATACAATACACTGGTATATAAGTATGGAACATTGATACAAATACGCAAACAAACAGAAATGATACCTGTAGGAGCAAAATGCTGTGCACAGGCGTTCACTACAATCAAATAATTAATCTCAAGTTCACATACAAAAGAGAATCGGAGCACAACCAAAACAAAAAAAAAAACAAAATATAAAACAATCAAATACCTAGCGTTCTGCTAATTTCTGATATTTACAATGGAGTTAAGGTCTTGTCTACTCGCTTGTAAGATGAAAAGTTTCAGTTTTTTCTTAATCAATGGTACGGAATTACAAGTGGTTATAACTAATTTTAGTTCATCCGGTAAGTAATTGTATACTCTGGTGATAAGGTATGCGTAATTTCTCTGTCCTACCGTTTTTTTCACTTTGTTAGTTTGAGATGAAGCACTGGATTTTTGTCGCGTATTATAGTTATGGCTAATGATAGTTATATCCGATTGGTTACGATATAAGTATAGTGCAATATTGTAGAGAAATAATTGTCGCAAATCGAGGAATTTACTATCCTTAAATAATAGATCTGAGGAGTATCGGTTGCTTTTCTTGTATATGATTTTTATAACTTTCTTTTGAGCAGTTTCCATATTACGCAAATGTATGTCAGTAGCACCACCCCATCCAATAATTCCATACTGAAGACGAGACTCCACCAACGCGTAATATAAAATTCTTAGATGGTTGATATCTAAGAAGGTTGAAAAAAATTTAAATTTAGGAAACAGGCACCGTATTGTGCCCACAACACTCTCGATATGGTAGTTCCATCTCATATGCTGATCTATTGTTATTCCCAGATACCTTATATGAGAAACCGACGCTATCCGATACAGACCACCCCCATAAGTCATGCTCAGATTATTGAAGTTCGGCAACGCGTTCTTATATGAGGCAAAACCCACAAAGTTCGTCTTTTCGAAGTTTATTGTCAATTTCATACCTGTGAACCAATTCAATATCTTCGTCATTTCTCGTTCGGCCAATTTTTTAGTACTTACCCAAGTTTCAGCTGTAAAGAATAGAACAGTATCGTCCGCAAAACTAACAATTTCTCCTTGTATATCGATTCCAAGCAGACCGTTCAGATATATCAAAAACAATATAGGCCCCAAAACAGTACCCTGCGGAACACCACACTCCAATAGTTGTTTACTGCTATATGAATTATTTATGTTGACAAGTTGGTAACGATTTGCAAGATAGTTTTTAAAAAGTTTATAGGGGGTACCTCTCACCCCAATGTCCTCCAAAGCCTCCAAAAGCAGCACATGATCCACGGTGTCAAATGCCTTGGAGAGGTCTAAAAATATGCATAGACTAGGTTTGCTATTGTCTAAGGAGGTATATATATTTTTAACTAGATTACTAATAGCATCCTGAGTACTTTTTCCCTCCCGGAAACCGTACTGACTCTGCTCGATTAAGTCGTACTTGTCTAAATAAGTGGTAAGTCTGATTTTAATTACATTTTCAAAAATTTTTGTTAGAGATGTGATGAGTGAGATAGGACGGTAATTTGACGGTTGAGTGGAATCTCCTTTTTTATATAGTGGCTTTACTACTGCCACCTTAAACTGGTCTGGAACTTTCCCTCCCTTAATAACATTATTGATTATATGTGCTATTTGTTTTGATATGTGACTATTAATTTTTTTCAAGGTGTCAGCGGTAATTTGATCATAACCGGGAGCTTTGTGCGACTTTAGGGATTTTATAACATTTTCTATCTCCTGTTTGTCCGTTTCCATTAAAAAGAATGATTGACAAGTGCGTGCGTTCCGTTTTATTTTATACTCAGGGGTAGGAATTTTATCTGCCAACTTTTTTCCGACATTGATGAAAAAATTATTAAAGACATTTGCTATATTAGTATCTTCTGTGAAGAGAGATCCGTTTTCGTTTTGTATTTGGTTTGCATTCCTAGATTTATGTGAATGAGTTAAGTTTTTTATGGTATTCCATAGATGTTTAGAATTCGATTTGTTTTTACTTATCGCTGTCTGGAAATATTTCATTTTAGTCTCTTTAATAAGACTATTTAAACGATTCTTATAGTTACTATATTCTTGTTTATATAGTGTAGGATTTTCCTTAAATTTTTTATACAATTTGTCTTTGTTTCTTATTGACTTAATAATACCGCTGGTAATCCAACATTTGCGTGGAACATCTTTTCTATTTTGCTTTAAAGTTATAGTATTTTTATTAATAAGTTTGCATAAAGTAGTTATAAAATAAGACGTCATATTCTGAGTGTCTGTCAAGCTAAAGAATTCAGACCAGTCATATTCTTCTAGGTTTTTAAGTAATTTGTTATAATTGATATATCTTTTATCCTTTTCGTGTCCGTTGGAATTTCTGCCTATATACATCTCACTCAAAATCTCTATTATTGTAAGATAATGATCTGTTATGTTAGTGTGAATTATGTATGGCAAAACATCCCCATCGAGATTATCGGTACTTCTGACAAAAAAGTGGTCAATACAACTTGCAGATTCATTTTGCACACGCGTGTCCCCATTTATATAGGAAATAAAACCATTCTCTGACATTATATTAAGATATTCATTCACAACATCATCCCTACCATTTTTTATGTCAATATTTATGTCTCCTGTTATTATATGTTTCTCCAAAGAAAAAGCGTTCCCACCCCGTTCCAGATATTCAGAGAGTTTCTGTAGAAACAAGTCGACATTAGTCGAGGGAGGCCTATATATAGCGGTTAAAAGTGTATTCTTGCTTTTTTTCTTGAGCTTAATGTTAACTTCAATTGCTCGACATTCCCCCATTTGTACAATTTTGCTGGTAAAGTCGTAAGAGCTTTTAATATATATTAGTACGCCATCATTCTTATTTATAGTGCCATAGTTGTATATAATTTTAAAGTTTGGAATATTAAAAAGATCAAAATCAGCTATACTCCAAGTCTCAGTGAGAACCAATACATCGAAATCCATGTGCATTTCCCTGAGCATTACATACAGCTCATCAAAATTTCTACCAATACTTCTAATATTTTGATGCAACACCTTAAAACCAGAATTACTCCCTTTATCTTTCTTATAGCTATATATATCATCATACTGAGTAGTTTCAATCGGTAAATAATTAACATCTCTAATATATTGATCCATTCTACCGAAATACAATTTACCAAACTGCCCTAGGTTCTGAAATATTACAAATAATGTATAAATGCCTACACCTCATACAAAGAAAAAACAAAAACATACAAACATACAATATAGGATCAAACAGTTAAAAGTACAATAGTTTCAATGAGACTATCCAAGCCAGCAAATATTATTACTTTTTTGTTAAATTGTTAGAATTTGCACGCGTTGAATACGAAGTCACACGTTTTGGAGAGATAGTGATATCTGGAAGTTTACGCTTATTTTCAGCTTCCGCTATTTCTTTAGTGATTGATTCAACTTGTGTTCTTGCCTTGTATTCCGTAACTTGCCTCTGTTCTTTTTTCTGTGAACTAATTTTCGTATTTACTTCTTCTAGCGTTTTTTGTGACTGCTCTGGTTTATTCTGTGAACTTTCCCTCAAATAGGTGGACGGAGCAGTTGAAGCACCTTCTATTCGTCTTTCAGGGAGGGAAAAATTCTCACCCGTATTTGCGGAGATGGTGTTGAATTTAGATTAAATGATTAAAAATAAGCGAACATAAACATGGAATTATTGATAAAAATGTACTATGTCACCCCACATAGAAACAAAAAGAAGAAATAAAATAGTACAATATAGAATAAGGAAATTAAATAAGGCGCCCTAAAGTATAGAAACATAAAAATAACAGAATAAATAGCATATACGTTGCTGTACAAAGCGCAAATAAGACCGTGCTTAGAATATTGCTCACATATCTGGGGTGCCGCACCAAAGCATACCCTAAAGCTGCTGGATTCCATTCAGAAGAGGGCTGTGCGTCTCGTCGGCGATCTGGAGTTGACCCGGAATCTGGATAGTCTGGAACATCGCAGACATGTGGCCGAGATGTCTCTGTTTTACAGATACTTTCACGGCAGATGTTCCCAGGATTTGGCCCGCATAATCCGGCCCCTGGCAACTCCTGTCAGACAGTCCCGACAGACGGCAGGAGCGCACCAGTTCGTCGTACAACTAGAAACACCTAGAACATCGCTTTACCAGAACTCCTTTGTCTGGCGCACTGCATCACTGTGGAACTCACTTCCAGGACATCTGTTTCCCACTAATTACGACCTACAAATATTCAAGAACCGTGTCAATCAACATCTTCGCACACACACCGCTCGTCGAGCGCCATAGGATCTCCCTTTAGTGTGTGTGCCACTGCCATAAAAAAAAAAAAAAAAAAAAAAATTGAAGAAAAACTTAGATTAAGTAAATATATACAAGAATAAGCCAACATAAAGATGGAATAAATAATCATGGATGGAATAAGGAGAATTACAGTCGTACAGTACATAGAATCCTAAATCCACACAACGCGGCAGTCATTAGCATCAATCTCGCATAAGGCACCTAGTATTAATGATAAGTAAAACATAAGTATTAAAAGTCTGTCTATCATGTTATAAATATTAAGCGAAAAACTTGTAACTTGTGTGAGGTAATTTCCACCGAAAATCAATCATTATCCTTCTTAGAAAACGGGCACCACTTTGAAAGGGATAATAGTAATTAAAAATACTAATATCCAATCCAAATCATCATTTAAGGCAAGATAATTGACGACAGTCAAAAGGTGTAAATAACCCATACATGTATTAAATATCTGATGTTATTAATAATGTTCTAAACAATCCCGGCAATGTTTACTACCAATGAGATCAAGATATCAATGTTATATAATCACAAACAGTCAGCAATCTTTTTCAAAGTAGGCCAAGTATACGTACTAATTTTTGTTATTATGTTCAACAGAAATAAAATCCACCAACAATGACGCTACCGCCGGAGACCTTCAAATTTCGAGGAATTACAACACGCTGATGCAACAATGTGACGATCACACATGATAAAGGGTTAAAGTATATCGACGAATTAATGTTAAACGTATTTTTAAACATAGCTGTAAAATAAGCTTAGAATAATTCAATGTTTCAATAACAATTACTATTTTCATTTGTTAAAGTATAATTGCCAATTTTTCGGATAACAATAATATGAAAATACGGATATAAAAAATAAAGTATAAAATAATGCTTTCAAATTGTCAACACAGCCGTGAAATAACTATATAATTATCTAGTATATGCTGTATGATTCAAATAAGATTTATAATTATTTTCAATCAAAATTACCGAGTGATAAAAAATAAAATGACAAATATTTGCAGAGAAATTTTTTTTAAAAGGAAACATATATATACGCATACTTATACATTAGGATAAGAAGAAAATGCCAATATTTAATACTCATATTTTGTTTATACTTGTTACATGTACATGGAGCACTATTCAATGTCAGCCTACAACGCATTCAGATGAAGTCCTGATACAAATAGCAGCCAAATGGGGACCCACGACAAAGATTCTGAATTGAGTAGGAAGAAGGTGGAATACCATTGGCTGGAATCCAGGACCGAACTAAGCTATAGGCCAGAAAGTTTAAAGTGCTCAAATATAACTTAAATTTAAGTATGTACAGAACGATATGACTATTCGAATATTGAGGACCACTCGTTAATATTTAAGGAGGATCCCCTCTTCTAAACATATTCATCAAAATGAGTTTTTGATCGTCTCTACGATAACAGATTTTTTTCGGCAGTCGCTAACAAATCTTTATTTATTAGGGAGATTCTTTTCTTTTTGAACTTTTTAACCGTAAAAGATGTTTTGCATTGGGGATCAATGCAAGACGGAGGGGGGCATGTGTAAACTAGAAATCGTATTCACTAAAAAAGATAACTCAGTCTAATGTTTGAACTTGATACTTGATCTTCAAATATAAAATATTGTAATTATTATCTAAACATGTTTTAAAATCAATCAGTAAACTTTCAACAAATTTTAGTATAAAATAACGTGCAAATCGAGTAAGCGACAACTTGGTCATCTGATTAGTAGTACTTCAACAGCAAACGCTTTCTGGTAACAAGTTCAAACTCTCAACACCTGGTCATCCGGTTAGTAGTACCTCAACGGCAAACGCTTTCTGGTAACAGGTTCAAACCTCCCTAAAGTTACGTCAGTGAAAAAAGTAAAAAGTGAACCTAAATTAAAGTGAAACTAAATTAAGCATACCGATGTAAATTGAACGAATTAACTCTCTTAAAATCTAACATAAACTAAAAATACTTTCAAGGGAACCTCAAGTTGTTTCAAGGGAACCAAATAGGTCGAGTCCGGTCAGTCCTCAACGAATGGTCATGCCTTTTACGCTATTCTGGTGAATTATATTCAAACATGGTTATCAACATAAGTGCATACCTTCCTGTATACCAAACCTGGGCATCAATATGCGTATAGTTTGTTTCGAAGTAAGCGAGTCATTATTCCAGACATCACCGTCTGAGTTACGCCGCCTGGAAGAGCAAAGATCGCCGCCAGCAAATATACTCAGGGACACGTAATGGGAAGCGCCCCAAATCCTCTTTGATAGTATCATAAAAATAAATAAACGTAAATACTTGACAAAAGAAATTGTTGGGATGAAATGCTGTTGGTTCTAGTTGGAGTTTGTTTATTTATTAAATAATTAAAAATAAATGTATTAAAGTAAATTTAATTAATTTAAGGTGAGGGGAAGAAAAAAGCTCTAGTAGCGTCAGTGCTTTTAAGAAGCTAGGATAACCACACCTGACGGATTTCATCAGTAAACAAAAAACTCCCCACAATATTACCGAACCACATCATCGCTGGACATCTGACAATGACCATTTCTCATGAGAAATGCAACGTCAACAATGGCTCGTCCCGATAAAGTATATCGCCCGTTAATTATGTCCAACTTCAAAGAACGTTGACAATCGCCGGTTCAGAAATAGAAGCGCTTCTTCACCTTCGCTCTCACCCCGCTTCACCGCCCGAGTTCCGGCAGGATCGGTGCCAAACACCGAGTTTGGAAATAAAGAGTGTGTCTATGAGAAGGGAATAATTTGAATACCACTTAAAGTCGAATTTTTCTCCGCTGAGTCGATTAATTTTTCTTTGAATTATGGAATCATAATAATCCATAAATAGAAGACTAGTAGCAACAGCTATAAAGGGACGTTGTTTAGTCTGGATTGGATACGGCTACACGACGTTTTGGAACAACGGGTGAAATTTGAAGGTTAGAATTTCGCAAAATTTTACATCGGCTTAACAACTGTAGTTAGCAGAAATCCGCGGTAACAGAAAAGCGAGCAAAACTTTTTTGAAAACTTCTATGGTATATTCTGTGACTAGTATCAAAACTTATCCTAAACTAGATTGTAAACATTTTATAATGCGACTAGTTTGGTTTGGGTATTTGTATTTATTTATTTATTATAAATGGGAATACAATGTATCCGGGACAAAGTATACCTCCTCCCCACCGAAGGGTAATATTAAAAAAAAAATTGTTTTATACGTGGTGTAAAGTATATCAATAACGATTAATATTTTTCTTTCCGCATATGAATGAGTAGTGAATTGGTAGGCTAGTGGTATATTTTAATTATTTTTTGAATTAATTAAATATGTTTTAATTACTTTTAAAACTTTGTTACGAGTAAATATTTTTAAATATATCCAGATATTAATGGTCGCTTTTTGAAATTTGAGTATTAGTTGTACATTTTATTACTTAGCATATTCGTTTTATGATTACTTTTTTACTGCACTTTTTTGATAATTTATCTTAAGATTTAACGCCTTGAGTTTTACGATTACAATTTATGCTGGTGGCTGGTGCACAAAATTTTTGTATTTTTAAATATTAAAAAGCTCAAAAAAATATGCCGATCATTATGCTACACCAACATATTTCCCCTTGCCAATTATTGCAAATAGGCTAATGTATTTCAATGCTGCAACCCAAACTAACCTAAATACAAAAATCTATTAATAAATGGAGCAAAGTGCACTAAAAAGTACGTTATTCAATACAGGTTCTTTCTAATAATTTTGTACTGGATTAAAAATTAAAAATCATAAGATATATAAAAACAGTTCAAAAATATATATCATATTATCAGTTAAATAATTTAATAAATATGATATGTAAACGTTGAAAAATATGTTTTACTTATACGAAAAAGCTGAGTAATTATTCTAAAGGATAAATGTGAGTGGGAGTCGGAATCTGAATCATCTTCATTTACACGTATATTGGCGATTTCGCTTGAAGTATAAATTGCCTGAATTAATTTATGATCTTTATCATTGATTAAGGAATATATTAAAGGCAAGCAAGACTATGAAAGCCTTAAACACCAATTATTAAGCCTAAGCCAAATAATTTTTAATGCTTTGCGGTTAGTGCTTCGCCGAGCTAAAATGATGTACGACGTACGACCTATGATTTTGGGCACGACTTCTAGGCATAAAATGATTTTTTGGCAAATAATAAAACATTTCTAGGAATCGTCAAAATGTTTTTGTAAAGAGCCAGAAAGTATACACCAAACTCATAAGAGTAGCTGTGCAGAACATACAAAATTAGGCATTTGAATTTGAAGTTAAATATATTACTCTATGTTAATATATATGGTCAATACGAAGGAAAGTAAACGAAATAGAGGCTTTTCTCTGTGGCCATAGTATTAAGTATAGTGTTTTTTGCTTCGCTTATTGGTGTATTCAAGACTGGAGCTTTTTTTATCGAACAGAATAAAGCAGACTCGCAGGAGTTGCAGTTTTCCTTTGTCGGGGGGACACATGGAGGTGAAGTGCAAATTTTAATATATTTTTAAATGTAATAAATAACATTTTGATTCTAGTCTTTGATGTACATAAGTATGTAATAATCAATGGTGATTTCAATATACATTTTTATAGAAATTATGACACAAGAAGTAATTTATTGGATATTATGGAATGTTAAGATCCGAAGGAGAAAATTTCGATCTATACCAAACATAATTATTACTGTCTTGATATCTTTTTAACATTTGACTACTTGTCCAATTTGAACTTAAATGTTTTTAATACGATGTTTGACGATCTTGCCGTTGAAATTTGCTTATCAGACCTTTGATAAAAATCTTCAGTCTTTGTGTGCGTGAAGGGTTCTTCAGCCGTGAAGTCGAGCCGAACTGTTCCAATTTTTAAAAATCGCAACCAGCACTTTTTGAACAACTATCGTCCGATCTCATTAATCCCTGTATTTCACAAAATTTTTGAGGTAATAATAAGTAACCAGCTCAATGAGTATTTTGATCGAGGAACAGTTTGGTTTTAAGAGGGAGGGACCAGCCATCCGGGCAGTCCAAAGATATTCAATGTTCTATGGGGCAGTCTATAGGCTGTGTGATTATCTATATGGTTGGTCTTGAAGAGAGCCACTTTGTGCATTCTACTGTTTGTGATCTCTTCAAGGCCTCGACTATGCCTAACATGATATTATAATGAGGTACCTGGTATACAATGGCTTGTATCAGAGAGAGAAGCACATATTTGATTCGTAGCTACTTAATAGATAGTGAAGGCTTTTAGGGGAGAGAACTATGAAGAAATGTATGCCTAAGGGCTAGGTGGTAATGACGATGCCACATCGTCATTACCAGGGGGTGGTGATTCAACAATACTTGTAAAGGTGCTTTGCATAGTAATCTAGTTAAAGAAAAATGTGATATGGTCTCTACAAATCGTACATCGTTGAAGACAGCATCAGTGATAGGGACAATGGAAATCCCACGTGCATGCCTAGAAATAGCCGCGCGTGGATTAAAAGCAAACAATGGCTCAATTGGGAATCTGGGATTATGAAAGAGTTGAATGTTAATTTATGGATAGTGTTGTCATGGAGACGGGAGATTTGTAAAAGCCGGTTTCTTATGACGACTTCTTATATTTCCTTAATGAGTCAGTCAAGCCAAAATGATGCACTTTATATGCAAGAAAACTGCTCGTTAAAAAAAACGAAAAAACACAATTTTAACACCATTTTTAAATTGCTCTAGTTTGAAAACGAATTGACGAATTTTGAGAACCCTTGCAGATCCTGAATATTTATTTCGTTAAAGTTTCAGGTCGAGGTGACACTGCGCTAATAAAAACAATTTGATACTATACAGGGCTTCGAAGAGAGTAGGTCAAGAATTTAAAGAGTTTAAGCTGTTGCATTTACGTCATTTCCTACTTGTTTGTTGTACTATATATTATAGATATAAATATTGTTATTAATGAAACTATAGCAGAATTTCCCAATTTATATACATAAAAAGGCCGTTTTTTGAAGAAAGAAATGTCAAAAAGCTTCAATTAAAAAGTGACAAAAACGCCTTGAGATATTGAATTGAACTGTAAATCACGCCGATTTACAGTTCAAGTCAATATCTCAAAGCATTTTTGTCACTTTTTGATTGAAGCTTTCTGATTTTTTTTTCAAAAATGGCCTTTTTATGTATAGAAATTAGGAAATCCTGCTGTATATAGTTTTATTAATAGCAATATTTCTATCGATAATCAAACTATTTTTTATTCAATATAACGAATGTTTGCATTTTCAATTTTCCATTGTACAGGTTGAGCAGAGAAGTAATGTTGTTAATAAGCTTTTCAGGCTTTGGGAGTCTGTGTCTTTTAAGATCTAGTGATCATGATATTTCGCTGCCAGGCAACCGCTATATCATTTTGTTGTAGGTTGCCGATCGTTCAAATTGTGATAATAAATGTCCTGCTTTCTTTCTCCAGACTATATAACATACAAATATCCTTCTTAAGGCAAGGCGGCTTCCTGAGTTGTACCCTAAATGGAACGATTTTTCAGCATTTGAAGATTTCGTCAAGATCCGTCAATTCGTTCGCAACTTTATATTTATTGTCAGAAGGCTTCAATTAAAAAACTGCCAAAAATATCTGGAGATATTGACTTGAACTTCAAAGCGCGCCTATTGTGTAATACAACAAATAAGTAGTGACGCAAATGCAACAGCTTATTTTTTTTTTCATTTTGGAAGTAAATTCCTTTCAGCTCTGTATAATATCCAAATATCCTTGTTAGCGCAAAGTGCCGCATCGAAGTGAAATCTCAATGAAAAGCTCATCAATTTCCGCCAAATAATTTTCAAACTACAGCAACTTAAATATGATGCTAAAATTGTGTTTTTTCGTGTTTTGATGCGCAGTTTATATTTTAGGACATTTGTTTGTGCCAGAGATTTAAATTTCATTTCATGTGAAAAATAGCCTTGTTTCTTTCCTGTAGGTACAAAAATAGTTTAGCAAAATGGCAAACCGGAACACAATCATAAAAATATCTCGTATAATAATAATATTGATTTTCCAACATTATTTCACAAGATATTTTGAGAATTAATAATTACCGCACGGCAATTTCCAATCTTTCTTTCTTCCCATGAACGTTTACAGTTTATGGTAGGGAAATACAAAATATAAATACACTATAACATAAATTCAACAAAATGGCAAAGAAAAATTTTAAAAATAAATCAAATGCAGATATAATTATTAATTCTTACAAAAATATTTTTGCAATGCCTGAATTTTCTTTATATAATAATTTTAACACAACACTATTGTATAAATAGAGAGTTTGCAATATTTTACTTTAAGTTTTTAAAAAGTGAGAGCGTCTATTTGACTTATTTGTTATGTATAATATTATTGTTCATAAAATTTACGTTACTTTTCTTAGGTATATGCAAATAAGTTGAGAGTTGGTTCGATAGTTTATATCAACAACCTCTATCTTCGTTGGTTTATTTTGTAATTTCTGTAAAGCTTTTAAGTATAACATAAGACGAAGAACCCCTATACCGATATTAAATATTTTTATTTGAATAGATAAATACAAAATATATATTCTTTAAACATTTTAATGGAATATAATCATGAATTTTGAATAATTAGGCAATTATTATTATTGGAAAGACAATAATTCCTGTTTTGTCTAGATGTGATTTCCAATTAAAATTTTCATCTATGTAGATATCAACAATAATTGTAGTACAATTTAGATATTTAATTTTATTATTGTTAATTATTCAAAAATAAACTTTGAAATAGTAGATATTTATATAAGTTTATGATCTAAATAAGGGTGGTGGAGCAAATACTTTAACAGAACCTTTTGGAAATAATTAATGAGGAATTTTCAATTGACAATAATTATAAGAAGACACAGAGAAATCATCATCTTTATATTGTCAATTATTTGATCTGAATATTAGAATATTTTCATTAAGACAGAAGAAAGAGCTTATCAAATTTATGTAATTCTAAAAATGATAAATTGAAATAAACGCGGGAGTTCTTCATAGAATCCATGGAATAACTTGGAAACTACGATAACCAAAAAATTAAATGTAGAAATGTAGAAATTAAAGGGATTATTAAAATTACTAAAGGAACATTAGAATGTCAGATTCAGGTAAACGAAGGTTTGTATTGGTAGACAAGTTACTAGCTTACTAGAAGAAGAAAGCTACCAAGCTAGATGAAAAAAAAGATCAAATTGAGTTTACAATATAAAAACCATTGTAATAGACCATGTATTTATTAGCTTCTAAATTGAGCAAATTATAAAAGAGATTTGGGTGTCGAATAATTTTAGAGTTGCATACTAAATTTTTTTTTTACGAATACTGATGATCAAGCACCGAAAATCAACTAGAAGTCAAGGTCAACGTTAAGTAGCGATTTGTTGTCGTACGATATTAAATGTTTTTGACAAAGCCCGTAAAAAAAGGTAGGTAAAATAAGATATACGAGAAAACAAAACAAAAACTAACAATATAAACATAGGCAATAACGTAGACAGAATATGATACAGTTTTTAGAGTAACAAAGTTGATAAAAAATTCCAAAAGTCAAACACAGACGAACTGACGCACAAGTAGAGGCTCGAAGGAAACAAATACAGCATCACTTATCAGTTAGATATTTAACTCGAAATGTATAATAAAATACTTGACTATCTTGTGAAAGTAGCAGAGGGTTGATGGAGACGTAAGATATTGTGATCTCTGTTTGGATAGCGGGAATTCCTAAACATTGGATAGTTGATATCTTTTCGCGAAGAAAAAGTGATCGACATGAATTCCGGGGCTTGGCCTTACAGATGTACTCGACGCGACGGTCCTTTTTTGGATAATAAGCAGTATTTGAAGAATGTAGAATGCAATACCATACCTAGGATGGGACTCAAACAGCAAACAATAAACCAATTTACAAATGTTTGCGTCAAGATCTTGAAGACTAATCCCACTAACAGCAAAATAACCAGATGGTAGCTTACTGGCAAAAAAGTTCCTTCGTGTGTGAAATTTCAGCTTTCTGTATATGAAAATTCCAGGAAATTTGCTCCCAGGTTTGATCTCAACTGGAGTACTATCTATAAATATATCCGCAAGACTACCTTTAAGACATATTAACTTTGTTTTTGTGGGATTCAGTGTTAATAGGCTAGAGTAGCACCATGTTTTCACTCTCTAGAAATCCTCCAAAATGATGTTACTAGGGGAACACGCCATATTATTTTGGTATTATGAGAGAATATGGTGAACCTTATCACGAATAGGGAAATAGAATTGGACCCAAAACTGAACCCGCCACACTCACCAATCAGTTGGTTGCTAATTAAAGTAATTAGGAACTACGAAGACGCGTAGTCGTCGACTAAGTAGGAACGGGGAAAACCAGGATAAAAAAATTACCTTAAAATCATAGCGGTGAAGCTTCCGCAGCAAAATTTCATGACTAACGCAGTGAAAAGCTTTCGATAGATCAGTAAAACTGCAGCCGAGAACTTGATCACTACCCTCAGTACGAATACAAAATACTCTATTTAATATAATCTTAATCCAAATCAATCTAGTTTTTTCGAAAATCTTAACTAATAATAACTTAAAATAAAGAAATTTGAAATTAAAAATGACACTCGAACTCAAAATAATATGTTTTCATCAAGAATAAAATCAGTATTCATTAACACGAATAAACTTTGGAGAAATAAGTTCAGGTGAATGGATACTGCATTCTTTCTTGGGTTTTGGTAAAACTGAAATTACATCCGATATTGACCCTCCATTTTATCTTCTAATATCATTTTAGTTATGCAACACACATAAATGTATGTAGATCCGGTCGACTTTTCTCCAGTGAATTTTATTCGGATATTATTTTCCTTCTTCAGTTGTATTAAAGCCATACTAACTAATTTTTTTTTATTGAGTTGGTATTTTCTTGGCCTCGTGGCTTAGTTGGGATGGAATCCATTTTTCCATCGCTGCTTATAATAACGAGGGGAATTGTTATTTCTGAACTGCATTGTTTCGCGAATTACTTAATTTCCAAGACTTTGAAATAGCACGTCAGATCGTTTTGAAAGGCACCAAGTGCGGGAAGCACACAAACAAGGCATCATTTTCGTCATATTTTTTTATCACGTCAATGTTTATAGGTGATGCGAGATTATTTTCAAGCGACAACTCCTTTCCTCTGAGTCTCCATGCATAGGGAAGGCAATACGTCTCAAACCAGCCAGTAAAAGTTTCAGAATCAATCCAGCCAGCTCTAGCGCTGCAGCATATTTCTGAACAACAAGATGCAACCTTCAGACCACCAACCTTCAACGTATCCCAGAGATATTCTCCTTTATATTATGAAGCCACTTGCCGAGCCACACATCCTCACTGTGGGTAACGATTTTGAATGGTTGATTACCCGCTCGGGATATTTGACTTCCCTTCTGAACAAAGCTTTTAATTTTCCGGAATCATCAGAGACAATAGTTTCGTCGTAGTTAACGCCAACATTGATATGTGAGTACAAATCTTGTATTGGTGTTCTCATACTTGGTGAGGATGCCATTAACCTAGATGAAGGAAAGCAGACTTGTCTTTATGATTTTCTCTGTAATCTTGGATGAGGTGGATACGAGTGACTTTGGCATGAAGTTAGAATAATTATCCAGACTTCCTTCCTTGTGGAACAGATTACCTTTGACTGTCTCTCACGACATGTTAACTGCCCTCACCAGAACCAACAATACAAAATCAGACAATTTGAGAAACATTTTTGCGGAAAGGCCACCATCTCCTCAACTGTTTTTATTTTTTATCGAGTGTAATGTGCTCTTTATTTCTGCTAGATCAGTTGGACAGAATAAATATGAGTTTGGAATATTTGTAATTGATAAGTGGTCAATTGGATCTACCGAAGACCGCAGGTGCTGTGGAAGGTTATCCGCCATACTGTAATATTTTTTTTAATATGTAAGTATCTTGACTTTGAAGTTAATGTTGAAATAGTTCGAATAAATATTGACTTTCATTTCAATATTGGAAAAAAATGGTATATGCAGTAACAACTTTTGAAGTCAATAGATTGAAATGTAATAGCATTGAAATTAATGTCAATTAACATTTGGCAACAAGGTGTTTGAAAAAAAGAAGAAATTATCCATCACACCAGAAAAATATGTATTAAGACTCCAAAAAGGAGAATAGACAATCATTACATACTATTCTGATCTGAACATTTAAACTATAATATTGCTTTCTGCGGTAAAATATTGCACCAGACATTTTGAGATCTTCCGTTTGGGGTGCAATTAACACATCCTATTTTACTTGGAAATCCATCACCCATTTTCATGAATCTATAAAGACATTAGTTATCCTTTCACATTGCAGATTAATTATTTCAAGACTTACAATTGTTTCTCCTCCGTTTCAGAGAATTTTATAATAAGCCCAAGAACTTCTACATCTAGGATCTGTTATTTCCGAAAAACATCTGCTTACTGAAGTCTGGTGCATACTTGGCAGATAATCTTGGCCTATTCCTCTTTCCTATGAATCCTCGCACAAAAATCTAGGGATTCAAAAAACTAAAATATTGAAGTTGATTTTCCAAATATTTCATTTGATTAAAGAAAGGCTTAATTTTTTTTAAACTTTATAGCTTTAGGAATGCTAGTTGTCCTCTCGAAATCCTTCGTAAGTATGAGGCCCAATTTAAGTTAACATCCAGTGACCTAATTCCCTAAAAACTCTGAAGAGTCCTTTAAATAGTAGAGTTAGAGGACCACTTCTGTCCCTCAATATTCTTCTTTGTAAATTTAAATCGCTACTAGAAGTAAGTAGGTAGATGTTGAGATGCAAGCCGGGATTTTTTTGAATGAAGAGTACCTAGTTTATATTAATACTTCATTTACCTTAAACTTACCTTTGATTTTCATTTACTAACAATCCAGCATATAGAACCAAATACATTTCCAAAAAAGACTGCCATTGGGCCGGTAAAAAAAGCCTGAAATTAGGAATTCTAACCTAGTCTTTTTTGGAAATGTATGTTAAAATTATTGAAATTTTTGCAATCTTAACATCTAATTTTATCTCAAATTTGTCCGAGTGCATACCAATTATTGAAATATATAAGGTCACTCAACTTTATTTTAATTATTGAAAACTATTATTTCAATTTATTGATTATAGTGCCATCCTGCATACCAAATCGCCTTTTTATTGAATGTTCTGTCAAATGTAATTTTTATGCCGTTATTTCAACCTTGACATCAAGTCAAGGTACTTACTGCATGGGGCTCCTCTGACTCAAGCCGCCTAGTGTTTCATCGTGAAGAAGAGCATAAATTGTAGAATCTCATAATGTTAACTGCTAAAAATTGGATCATAGTAGCAGAATATACCTAATAAAATTTGATTACGGAAGAACCAAGCAATTGATTCAATAGATGTATGACGCTTATATAATTGCGACCCTATGACTATAAACGGTATGATATTAAGGGCAACGTAAGCAGTTACGATAATCATATGTACCAATAATTATAATAAACGGAAAACATAGATATTTCGTTATCTACCAACATTTTGTAAGAAATTCGATAAGGTATGAGTGAGACTATGAGAAAGATTTTATTATCAACAAATTCGCATTCGAGGAACTGGTGGCGGAATTTTTAACAAAGCAGTTATCCGAATGAACATCGCTTATTTAATCAACACTTTATAATGTGTATAAATACACTTTATAGCTTGTCATTACCAATAAATTAAAAAACAAATAACATTAATGTTTAGAATACTTAAACTATAAATATGCTTTACAAATATTGGAGTTATCGCAAAACTGGTATATTGTATGATAGTTTTTAGTATTTATTTAAGAGTTTTATTGATTAGGAACAATAACGGGCATCGAAAATGATACTTTCAGACTTTGCAATGGTCAATAGTTTATGTGGACATCTCCTTTAGCTCAGATTTATTATTATCTAAATTTAAATATCTATTGATTACAGTCATCGCAAATGATACATTTCAGGTGCTGACCAACAATATAGTACCTTATCTAAAAATTACCATTTAGAAGATAAAAAAGTGTATTAAGCATGTGATTCTCGTTTTAGTTATCATCAAGATTCTGCAACCATGAAAGGTTTGCCAGTAATTTTTTCTTAGTTATCAAATTTAAACATCAAAGCCAGCCGCGCATTGTTTTAAAATCAACACTTTACAAAGACGGACTGTTGTAGTAACGGTTCTGTTTTTGTACTCAGCACTTAACAAAGCAATATCAAGAGGCGGTGAGAGATAAATTTCGATTCAAGTTCGCCGTCGCCATATTAAGCAAAATAACAATAATATGCGATTAAGCAGTCAGGCATTGTATGCCGGATAAAACAAAATGTCTCTTAGAATAATTTGTTGTACTTACTGAGCATCTTAAACAGATACGTATCTTGCTGAACAGACATTTAAATATTTTTAAAGTTAATGAGCAAAGTCGCGATCATTAATTTGACGTTAAATCCCTCCACTCCTCCAACACGAGCAGCATACCTTTTTCTCATCGGTGGACTTAAATCTGAATTAATTTTTGAATCCCAAAATCACCGAACGCGTCAATTTATATATTCAATTTAAGCAGGTATTGCCATGTTTGACCTAAAATTATATCATGTATCGCACCGCACGGGATCCTGATTTTTTTTTAAATAGTCGCTTTCAGGGACGATATTGCGTAAAATAATACCTATATTATTTTCCCCAAATATCTTTGTTTTTTTTTCTCTTCAAATAATTTTTCTTCGTTTTATATCTACAGAGTTGAAAAATGTAACAATTGGAATTGATTCGTACGTATTTGTTGAAAACAAACAATAATGCTGCCGTCCAAAGCGAAATTGCCGTAACTGCAATAGGCGCGAAACTGAGATAATTGCGTTTAAAGTTTTTATGCTGTTTTTTACTGTAGCTTTTATGTGAATATTTTTTCTGAATTTTCATGTGTGGATCTAAGGTAACTAAGTTTAAATAAATCGATTTGTATCAAAAAAGTAATGAAGATTTTGCTCTTGTTGCTAGGAAATCACCTACAGCCTAATTGCTGAGGAGCCTGCATGAGAAAGTGCTATCTTCTATCAAGCAACTAGGTCGTATGTGTACGATCCTTACCGTTATGGTGAAATTGCTGTGCAACGCAACATTTAAACTTTTTGGTCACATTTACTAAGCCAAATTGCAGTATAGGTAAATAATTAATAGGAATCTAAACTATTTAAATATTTATATGTTTGTTGCACAAAACATTTTTATTCATCTTCAGATTTAAAAATAGGAAAGTTGTTCCAAAATTGTTTTCTGTTTTCTGGAATTATCGCATTTATAACTTTTAAAGGGTTTGCTTTTTTCCTTTGGAAATCCACCGCTCGTAGAGCATCTAGTTTACTTAAGAGTGAGTTTAATCATGACCTTTTTCATTAAACAATCCAGGGTACGTTCATGGTCCAAAAAGAAAGTTTTATATTTTAAAGTAAACTTGCCTCATTCAGCAATTTGGACGATGTCTGATAGATGTGGACGGTTTTGTTACTTTTGATTTAATTTTGGAGCGGAGGACCAATGGCTTCTACAAAATCATCAAAATCATATAACTTTTGCTTTGTTTTCAATTGTGGTCAGGCTCAAAATAAAATCTGATTTCTAAAAAAGTAAACAGTGCCCAGTTTGTGTTTTGACAAGCACAATTGTCTAGCCAAATTTAACTTGTTTTGCGTCTCTTTTATACTAATCTTCGCTGTGAGGATAAAGATAAAATGATTCCCAAAGATCCCACTCTTCATGTCCCAATTTAGCAAATGATATTTTTTACTTTTAACTTTTTTTCGGTAAGTTTCATATGAAACTTTACTCTCTGAAAATTTTTATTTTAAATCATTAAACAACAGCGTAATGTTGATATCACTGTTTAGATAGCGAACATTTGGCATTTGTCAACACATGGATTAAATGATTCAATGAGACTTTCTGTCTAATTAATTTTTTTGCCGGTATTTTTCCTTTATTTCCATAATATAGAACCTAAACCAAGGAGAGAAATGAATGCACGCACACAGGGAAGAGGCTGTATCTGCGGCGTGCGCAGGGAATTAGCGGTAACTGCGTATGACGCTGCCAGAGATACGGTCATTTTGCTGTGTATTAATCAGATACGACTAAATTTTTGTCAAGATCATGCCTGGTATGATCTTTGCTTGGTTTATCCTTATAACTTCCTTGTTGAGCCCAACGCTGGGATCTACTGTATAATAAGGACATCGAATAGACATTTATGCGGATTTTAATTTTCCATCGAATTCAGTTGAATTAAAACACTACACAAGCATAAAAAACAATGCGATATTATAACGCTGCATCCCCTCGCTTTGAAAAGCATGCAGGCAATAACCACCCCACCAGTACAAAGCGAAAAGGCGGTAAGCCAGGTTTACGTGGAGAAAAACCAGTAACTGCGCATGTCGACGGCCCCCATGCGGTCTTTTCGCTTGGCATTGAGCAGTTATGGCATTTTTGCTTTGTAGATCATAGTAATTTTGCAATTGCGGTAAATTTCAATAATAAAAATCAAAAAGTAAGAACTGAACTGCAGGGTTCTCCATTTCTAAGGATATATCCATTAGAAGTGCAAATAAGACAATTACTCAATTTTCTATTTTATTTGCAGTTACGGCCTTTTCGCTTTGGACGGCAGAATTGTCGTGGTTACTTTGCATTTTAATTGCTTATATTTGATGTGTTTCCACATAAAAGAAATATCATATGTTTTTTCATATTTGTTACGAATAACAAGGAAAATTATGTGAATGTATTTTGACTTTTTACATGCATCTTAGGTTTTGCTTGTTCAGCTTTGTTCACTTTAAATTTAATTGCTCCATGTTTAACAAGTTTAACAAACGTTTTAAAATAAATAAAAAGAAAATCTTAATATGTCTCGACATTATGGAAAAATTCCGCAATATGTTAGTTTTCTCAATTCTCAGTTGAAATCCCGATTCACAAAAATAAAAAGCGGACAATGCTGGTTTACAGCAGGGTTCGAAAATATCATTATATTTATATATCGCAAATATATCGATATATATCGGATACATATCGAAATGTTGATATTTGTTGTATTTTTTGTTAACATGTATTTCCTAATCCCAAGTAAATAATAAATGATCCAAAGATATGAATAAATTATATTTTTATTGCAGATTTAAAAAAAAATATTTATATTAAACACGAACAAAATTAAATGGAAAAATATATGAAACAAAACATTAGTAGTTCTAAAACATATCTTTAAACAACAAAACAAATCTAGAAATTAACAAATTAGTGGTTTATAATCAGAATCAGGTGTATACAGCCTTTGATGCAGGAGCCATTTCTCAGATTCACATTTTTTGGTACTAGTTTCTTGCTTTTTGACATCCCAACCTATTTCAAGATTAAATTGTACTATTTCGATTTGTGAGAAATATCTCTCTAAAGCAGCTGCTCCTGCATTAGTTGTGAGCAATTGCTCATATAACTTCCAAAAATGTATGTTTCTTTTTTATGCTCGGCACACACCCAAAAGAAAAATTCTATACAACTCAACGAGTGGCGCGTGTGCGAAGAAGATGGTGACCGCTGGACTTTGGGGAAAGACGCCACTCGGAAGTCCATTCCAGAGCGAGGCAGTCCTCCAGAAAAAAGAATCCCGCAACACCGACGTCCTAGGTGTTCGCAACTAATCGTGTGTGATGAGCAGCTTGTGTCTGACGGTTTGACGGGTATTTCTGTTTGGCACAACTCTGGGCGGAATCATAAGTGCCAGCTCGTTCGAATACCTTAAGTAGTAGTATTGATAGTAAGGTCTTTCGTCAACTCTGGGTTATCCACCTCCCCTGTATAGAGTCCAATATCTTGAGCAGTGCCGTATGGGAACAGTATTCCAGAGATGGTCTTATCTGGGCCTTACAGAGCATTAAGAGCTGATGAGGTGTATACAACTTTTTTGCTCTATAGAGAGTACTCCTTACGCCTAGCTTTTGTGCTGCTGCCTTGGCGATTATGGCGACATGATTACGCGAAGACATATTGTTTTCTACGTTGATGCCCAGCAAGCTTATGGATGAGGCCAGAGACAGTGTTTGATAAGTCAGTTCCTGTAGTGTTTGCCTTTTTTGAGAAGACAGCTGCTTGAGTCATTCCTGCGTTAAACTGGACATTGTTTTCCTCACCCCATTCCACGATGGCGTTCATATTCTCATTGATGGCAGCAATCTGATTTTCTCTGAGGACCATTTATTTCCAGCTGATTCTGATTTCCACCATACTAATGGCTTTGTATTTCGGAAATGTGCTCCATACATGTATTTGGGTAAATGGTTTCAACTGTAGTGTTAACGCCATCACAAATGGTAAACATTCTGGGTGGGTTTATACGCTTCTTCCTTTTGCACATTACTCGATCATTATACAAGAAACCTATGGTGTAACATGTTTGCTGCAAAATGCTTCTACATTTAAATTTTTTTAGCGCCTAACGGCTTATCCATGTCTCTACATCAACGGAAATAATTGTTGATGTTCTTTGCATACTATCAATCATATTGGTGTCATACGAGCTAGTAAATCAACAGAATTCATTGTGACATGATTACCACTAATTATTCTTCTAATGTCGCTATCAACAGCATCCTTGTTATCTTGGCAAAGTTGAACAAGGATACCTTTATTATCTAGGTAGCATCTAATTGCACCATGAATGGTATTCCATCTTACTCGTTAAGGCATCACAAGCTGTTTCCTTGTGCTTCTTTTTATTATTCAGTCAGACTACGTGACGATTGAGCCAGTAAATTAAGAAAATGTGCTGAACAACCGTATTGGAGTCTCATTCTTTGTACGTTTACAGCATTTTCTGTCACAAAACTGTCTACTTTTACCTAAAAATCTTTTTCTGCAAGTTTCATTGCTATCAATGCAATATGATTAAATTTGATGCAGTGTGAGAATTAATGCCGGTATCTATAAAATTCATCAAAATAGATTCTCAACTTGAAGTTGCAATACTGCAACAAACAATTGGTTCATTGTGTATATTGGTTCAACCATCTAGTTACTTACGTACCGTTTGACCTAAAATAGGGTCTCCAATTTTATAGGCAGAAAAATCCTTATGTCCTGCGTGCAATTTAAAACCTTTTTTTAATTCTTGATGATAGACATGATTGATTAAATGGTGTATTTGTTGCATATAAATATGCTGCACTTTGCGTCTTGATCTTAACTTTGTATTCATTAAGGATAGAAATAATTTTCGAATCAGATAATGTTTTTTATTTCCTGGTTAGTGATTGTAGAATAGCGTCACCTTGATTTCCTAAAAACTTACAAATTGCAATATTTTTTTGAACAATGCTCGCGCTAGTACGATTCTAAATGTTACATAATAATAAGATTTTTTACGTTTTCTCATTATCGCATTTTTGAATAAAAATTTAATTGGTTTGCAGTAATAGCATTTTAGCATTTGAGTTGCGGCTTGATATTCCCTCTTATGTACACTAAAATTACTATGATAGGTATAGCAGCTTTGAGAATAGATGGTTTTTCCATTTGGGATGGAAAACCTTGCATTTCCTTTTCGCATTTTTTACATCTGGCCCAATTGGCACTGTTTGTTTCAACACAATCAAATTTTACTCATATTGGGTGCTTGCTTTATAGCATATTAACGCATTTAGACCTGAATTAATTTGTCCCTGAGATAACACATTTTTATTGATAATTGAGATATTGAGAAGAGAAACAATAATGTCCATTTTACTGGACATGGGACTTACTTCAGTACTGAAGATATGAGGAAAGCATTTTCTCGAAACGGTAAATAAATATAAAGCTATTATTTTATGATAGAACCTGAAACAGTTTCTTCCTTTAACTAAACGAAGCTGTTGGAACATTTAATATAATACATATGGGTTTTCCCCGTAAATCCCAGATTCTTACATCTGGTTGCTTATTATCGTCCATTTCTAGCATATGATCAACAAGATTTAATTGGAGTTCGCGCAATTGTCTTACTTCAAATCTGCGATATGAATTTTGAACTGAAGAGAATCTGGGATTTCGTTGCTTTCTGACTGAACATGTTAGTATTCATGTTGTATTTTTTCGTAACATGTATTTCCCAATCTCAAGTAAATAACAAATGTTGCAAAGACATGGTTAATTTATATTTTTATTACAGAATTAAAAAAAGCATTAATTTTATTAGAAATGAACAAAACTAAATGGGAAATTATATAGAAAAAAAATTGTGTTTTAGACTAATTAGTGATTCATCATCAGGATGTGATGAATATACGGTCTCTGGTGCAGGAGCCATCTGCCAGATTCATTTTAATGACATATTTTGGTTCCAGTTTCTTGATCTAAATATTAAATAAAAAAACAAGTTTAGCTTCTTTTTGACATCCCAAGGATAGCATCTAATTGCATCATAACATCGACAATGTATTCAAAAAAGAGAAGGCCTATCGTGACTTTAAAACTCATAAATCTCCATTTAACCTCGCCAGGTGCAAATCTTTGGGCGGCTTAATAAAATGAGCTCCGACAAGGCTTACAGAGAATATATCCGGCGCCGCGCCGAAACAAGCATAACTTCTGATCGTTTAAACTTCTGGTCTTTTATTCAAAGCAATATAGCTCAATCCCGCATTTCAGTCACTATGAAAGACACTAATCACTCTTACCACGGACCCCAATGTGCCGTTTCTGCTTTTTTCAACTATTTTCAAAGTGTGTACAAAGACTCCCACCATTCTGCAAATATCGACCTGTTGATGCCGTATTCCGACAGCATCGACATTCCGCCAATAACTACCGATGATACAATTGTGGCAAGCAAAAAACTAAAAAACAAGATCACCTCTGGCCCAGACGTTGTCCTAAGCTTCAATTTTAGAGACTGTTCCATCGTTTTGTGCGAGCCACTGTGTTATACCTTATCTTCAATCTGATCCTGGAACTGGGCATGTTTGCCTAAACCTGGAAGGTGGCAAGGGTCTGTCCCATTTATTAGAAGGGCGATCCAACAGTTATTGAGAATTATCGTCCTATCTCCATCTTATGTAACTTTTCAAAAATATTCGAGATTATCCTGCACAAATTTAACTTCTTCAAGATCAAAAAATGGCTTTCTCTCGAGCAAACACGGATTATTCTCAAAAAGATCGTGTATCTCTAATCTGTGTTCTCTCTCGCACTGTGTCTGCGAGGCTCTCAATGATAGGAGCCAGTCGACGTAATCTACACGGACTTCATTTACATACATTTATTCAAACCTCGGGACTGCCTCAGGGCTCCAACCTTGGGCCCCTTCTTTTCAATATATTTGATGACGATCTAATTTGCAAGATTGACTGTTTCAAGCTGGCCTACGCTGACGATCTTAAACTCTTCAACCGCATTGACACCTTTGTAGACTGTCTTCCCGTGCAGGCTAATGTTGACGCTGTTAGCAAGTGGTGCGACTGGTGCGCAACCAGCAGACTTGATCTGAACGTCTCAAAATGTAGTGTCATTACCTATCATAGAATAAAAAGTCCCATCGTCTTCAACTATTCCATTAGCGGCACTGTCTTGGATAGATCGTCAACTGTCAGGGATCTTGGCATAAAGCAGATGATGGCTGGTGCGTCACGAATGTTGGGCTTTCTGATTAGAAATTGTAAACAGTTTACCAACATCTTTGCCGTCAAACTCCTTTATTACTCCTTCGTTAGAACAAGGATTATGGGTCACTTGTATGGTGTCCGTTGTATGACTGCCACATTTGTTCGGTAGAGGCTGTACAGAGGACGGTATCTACTCAGACAGAGGGTTTGTTCATGACCTTTTGTTGTCAGATTCGGGAAGCTGTCACTGTTTGCGCGCAGAGACTCATAATCAGTGGCATTCCTTTATAAGCTACTTTATGATATGATAGATTGTTCCTTTCTTTTGGAAAGTATACCATTTCATGTACCGCGCTTAGGAGCTAGACCGCAACCCGCGTTCACTCTGAGATTGACGAGATCTAATATTCTGTACAGAACCCCTTTCACAACATGTGCAAAAATTTCAATCTTGTATCAAACGCCTATGATATACATACCAGCAGCTTGTCTAACGTTCTAAAACACCTGCGTGAGGCGTCTGGTTTCCCATCTTAACTGTATCTCCACATTCTTCATATTTATTTTTCATCTGTATTTCCCTTGTTTTCATTCCTTTCTCCTCTGTCACTTCATATTTTGGCTTATTTTTTTTTTAGTTTCCCTAACTTACTTTGAGTTATTCGTACAGTTCTTGATCGGTTTCGGTCCTCTACATTCCTTATTTTTAGTCTTAGTTTAGTTTGCTAGTTTATTTTAATTACAACTAAGTATTATTTTTTACATATTTTATTATTTTTATGGTATAACAATATTTTTGTGAATTACTTGTTCTTAATTTGTATGTGAATTTCCTGTAATTGGGCGTTTACCTGTTCGAAATAAAGAGTTTATTATTATTATTATTACTATTATCATTATTATTATTATTATTATTATTATTATTATTATTATTATTATTAT
>MU182072.1:166751-200971 GCA_016904865.1 Pissodes strobi
TTATTATTATTATTATTATTATTATTATTATTATTATTATTATTATTTTTATTATTATTATAAATTGTATTAAATATGACTTCTTGAGACATCCCAAGTTTTTCCTTGCACTTCTTTGTATAATGCAATTGGAGTATGCTAAAATAATTTATTACTTTGGGGACAGACTGCGTCACTGCTGGGCCGATAAATTAAGAGAATGTGCTGAACAACCTTACTGAAGTCCCATTGTCAGTCACAAAACGCTTTACTTTTACTTGAAAATCCTCTGCTGCAAGTTTTACTGATCTCAATGCAATATCCTTTAAAGCAGTGTGAGAATTAACACTGGTGGTCATACATTTGCAGGATTGTCTATTAATTGTGCTACCAGCTACGGAAGAAAGAGATTTCGGATGCTCTTGATGGTGTTCAGGTACTAAACCAGTTTTCATCTCAAACATGCACGGATGCACGTCGTCCTACTCTACCAGTCAAAAATCAGAATCTCCCGGAAATAAATGTCATAACCTTACCTAACATTATCGACTCGGTAGAATATTTAAGCAGGCAGGTAATATTTTTAGAATCGACGAATTTAACGTTCGCCGACGAGTATAAACATAGAAAATCGTTCATATCTTGCACGAAGCTCAGTTGAATGTAATTTTAAGACAGATCCATGCTATAATAACTTCTCTAGGACAGTTCTAAATTTAAGACCGGATGTGCTAGAGATGTCGTACATTAAACCACTTAATAAGATTTTGCGGGATAAAGGGAAAGATGGATTTATACAGAGTGGTATTAGGCTTATGGTCTATTATAATATTTAATAACAACGGTGGTCAGTTGCACCATTATTCACCAACAAATGAATAGTATCCTTGAAAATTTTATATTTTTATTGTATCAAGTGTCAAAATTATTTAAACTGCAGGGAACTGATCTGATAATAACAATAATACTTACATAGTCTTGTTGACCACGCGGTACTTTACAACTTTCATCCTCACTACTCTAGGGTGAGTTTTTGCATTTTATACGAATACGATTCTGTTAACAAGTTAACTTTTTCCATGTATATCGAGATATGAGTTCTATTGAGGTATTATGAAATCTTTATGATTCAGTTAATTACAAAACAGTTTTTCCAGTTTAAAACAGAGTTTCTTGTGTTTTTTTATTTATATTAACTGTCAAACAAACATTTGCAGGAGCAGGGTTGGCAAAAAGTCTAACCATTTAAAGCGACTTTCTCTCTTCTCTTAGCAAAAAATGATTAGGTGATGTAGGTATGTGTGGCCAGTAGCTAGTCTTTTTCATATCTGATCTTTCCTTCTAGTAAGGGCAGGGGTGACGAACTAAGAGAAAAATAGAGGTTTCAGTTCATGGAGGTTATTAATGTCCTCGTACATATCCCATCCCATCAGTTGTTCAATGGAACCAAATAGGTTCAACTTAATTTTTGAATTATCTGTGTATACTAGGAGAGGAAACAAAAGTCCGTTTTCTATAGCGTTCTTTGCCAAGTTGTCAGCCTTTTCATTTCATTTAATTCCGACATGACTTGGGACCCAGAGGAAAGATATGAAAATATTTCGTTTGACACCCATCAAAAGAAAGTCCATTATCTGCACCACCAATGGGCGACGTGACCAAAAATGTTGTATGGATTTGAAGGCGCTCAAGGAGTCGGAGATTATGAGGTACTTACCCTCGTGATGGGATTTAATTAAGTGTTTGATACTTTCACGAATCGAATCGAAACTTAAGTGGCCTAGATTGAAAGCAGCCTTGTGATGATTTCGAGCCAACAGTATAAATCAATGTTCGGTTATCAAAATGATTTGCTATGATAAATTTGAATTTTGATCGTATGACCTTCTGAGCAAATATATTTTTATCAAGATGGAGAAGGTTTGTATTTATGAGGAAAGAGGAGGGAAACATGGAGGAAAATTTTTGGTAGTGGCCGGTTCAAAGGAGGGAAGAATAATGCTCCGAGATTGTTTTTTGTAAGGAAGGGTTGGTCTGGGGTTAAAAATTTGTGATGATCAATAAAGAATGGCTTGGATTTAAGAGATGACACATATTTAGTAGATAGTGTTGATTGGCATCTATTTTCAATGGAAGGGGTATTGGTGATGGATTGTAGGCTGGTAATTTGGGTTGTTCAGAAACAATCAGTGGGTAGTCTTAGGGCCTGATTTTGAATGGGATCGAAGGCCTTCAAATGCTGACCCATACACAAGACGCCACAATCAAGCTTAAAAAAGGCAACTACCAATCCTTTTATTATATTTATTTATTTACTATTAACAATAACAATATTTATTTATTAACAATAATACTTACAGAGTTAAAAACTCCAAATAGTATATAAAACACATTTTTTCCAAGTACTCCAAAAACTCAATCTTAAATAATTAACACAATTGTCTTACCAATACTCTCTGTTTAAAACACAAAAAACTATATCTAAATAGATCAATACATTCGAAATGTTGGTTATAATTATTCATTAGCCTATTGGAAAAACATTGAGTTCCATATTCAGTTCGATGGTGCACAGTGTGAAACAGTTGTCTCGATCGCGTTGTTCTTTGGGGTATTCGAAAAAGAACCAATGACAATAATTGACTGCACTCAATTTGGCCATTAATCAATTTAAATAAAAATAATACCAATGCATTTTGTCTGCGTTGTTCAAGACCTTGAATACCTGCCAATTGAATGCGTGTCAAGTATGACAAGTCCCTATATGGAAACCTCCACTTGTACAATAAAAATTTCACAAATTTGTTCTGAACCTGTTCTATGCGATGTATATGACAGTTATAGACAGGACTTCATATAACACTATTATATTCTAAAATGCTACGTACCAGACAGTTATACAATGATTTAATAGCTTTAATATCACAAACATTTGAACAGGTACGACGCAGAAAGCCCAACATTCTTGTTGCTTTTAACACTACGTTATCAATATGCTTATTAAAACTCAAGTCGCTGCAAAAAACCACGCCCAGATCATTAAAACTGACCACCGATTCCAATGCAACGCCTTCAATGGAATATTGATACTCTAAAGGACTTTTACATTTATAAAACCGCATAATTCCGCATTTGAGAATATTAATCTCTAAATAATTCAAATTACACCAATTGACTAGATTAGTTAAGTCTTGTTGCAGTGCCAAACAGTCATCGATAGAATTAACAACACTAAACAACTTGAGATCATCGGCATACAAAAGACATCTGCATTGTCCAAACACAGACGTGACAGAATTAATAAAAAGCAGGAACAAAACTGGGCCCAAGTGGGAGCCCTGCGGCACGCCCGACGTAACATTTATTTGGCGAGACACTACAGCACCAACTTTAACACACTGCTTACGATCGGTAAGATAGGACTGAACCCACCGAAGATATGGACCGGAAACCCCCAGGCCTGAAAGTCTCCCAATAAGCAGCCTGTGACAGACTCGGTCGAAAGCCTTCGTAAGGTCTGTATAAATGACGTCCACCTGAGAACTTTCTTCTACGCCATTCACCACATAGTCATGAAATATTCCCAAACTAGTAGCAGTTGATCGGCCCTTGAAGAAACCATGTTGATTGGAGGATATCTGATGTTTAAAGCATTCAAAAAGTTCCTCAGTGATTATTGACTCAAACACTTTAGACATAATAGGCATCAGAGAAACACAACGATAGTTTTTAATGTCCTTTTTTGATCCAGACTTAAAGATGGGAACAAGCCAGGAGTGTTTCCACAATGTTGGAAAGCTGCCCTGATCAAAGGATGCCTGGTAAACAAGACTCAATGGACTCGCCAATGAGTCGCAGCAGTTCTTCAGGAAAACTGAAGGAATCCCATCTGAACCCGTGATCTTGCCTTTGTCCAGTGAGCTCAGCCTCCCGACTATTTCCTCAGAAGTGAATGAGTGATGGATAAGGGAAATGCATCCACCCTCCGAAATTACTGGAAATTGCTGGTTCGAGTAATCCCTGTAACAGTCTTCAAAATGCTCCGCAAAGGCATCTGCAATTTCATTTGGTGTTTGTTTATTTTGGTCATTGTACTGCATACTCTTAGGAATGCCGTGGTCCTTCTTGAGTGAATTCACATAAGACCAGAAATACTTAATGCTTGACGGAACCATTTGCTCGGTATTTGATATATATATAAAAGGTAGCTCAGTTCTATCAACCATTTTGATTCCCTTCGAAGTTTAGAGTATTCTACATAGTCCACCTGGCTCCTAGAAAATTTATATTTCTGGTAAGCTTTATTCTTCCTGCTTATTACGTTCTTAGTTTCACTGGTGTACCATCTGGGATATTTGTTGCGTTTTCTAACATTCTTTGGAACATACTTCTCAATACCATGAAACAAAATGTCATAAAAAGTTGCAACACCGTCGTCAACGTCAGTGCACTTTTCCAACCATCCCCAGTCAACGTTCAAAAAGTAATTATTAAGACTTTGGTAGTCTGCTCTGTCAATGTTATATTAGGATACTTCACCCTTTTAAAGAAGACCTTGATGGAGTTAAATGTAGAAGATGAACTCCAATGTATTTGGAACTTATCAATGAGTGGGCTGACCAAAAATGTTTTATGGATTTGTTTTATGGATTTGAGGCCGCTCAAGGAGTGGGAAATTATGAGGTACTTATCCTTGTGATGGGACTTAATTAAGTGTTTAATACTTCCACGAATCGCAAAAGGCTCTACTGAGAAGATTGATGATAATGGGTTATGTCTAATATTGAAACTTGATTGGCCTAGAGTGAAAGCAGATCCCGTGCCTTGTGGGGATTTCGAGCCAACAGAATAAATCAATGTACGGTTATCAGAGTGATTTTCTACGATGTATTTAAATTTTGATCGTATGACCTTTTGAGGAAAGATATTTTTATCAAGGTGGAGAAGGTCTGTGCTAATGAGGAGAGGAGGAGGGGACCATGCAGGAAAAATGTTGGGAAAGGAGGGAAGTATAATGCTCCGAGAGTGTCTTTTGTAGGGAAGGATTGGGTTGTGGTAAAAAATTTGTGATGATATTTAGTAGTGTTGACTGGCGCCTATTTTCAAAGTGGGACTACGATGGATCGTATAGGCTGGCGGTTTGGGTTGTTCGGAAATAAGCAGTGAATAATCCTGATGAGATATAAGGCCTTCAAATAGGAAGGTCTTGTTGACTTATAAACAAGACAGCCATAATCAAGCTTGAAAAAGGCAGCTACCGATCCTTTTACAATTTAGGATACTTCACCCTTTTAAAAAAGACCTTGATGGAGTTTATCGATCCCTCCAGTGTTCACCAAAGGTGTCGTCTATATCTGAAAGAGACAACACTACTTTTGCTTTAGCTGCTAATGCTGCTAAAAAATAAAGTGTTTCCGAGCACATGTTATGCGGCGAGTACCAATGGTTGGATGGAGATTACAAATTACTTCCAGAAAACTCTTATTCCAGCAAGAACGACCAGTTCTTGTGTTATATGATGGACACACAACGCATGTTTCTGTCTCTATTAACAGCCTTATCCCACGATATAACAATTTTGAAAATTTCAGCGCATACGAGTAACCATCTTCAACCACTAGACCTATCTATTTCTAGGTCATTTAAACAAAAAGCGGATGAACTAGCTATGAGATGTGTGGCTTTATTAAAGGTGACATTTATTCATTTAATCCAACGTTATTCCTAAAGATTTTTTTTTCAAATGCTTTCTTGAACATTGGCGTTGGGAAGATTTTAAGAGACAAAATTTAAACGAAAAAGAAAAAACACTAAATAGGGAGGAGAAGTAGAAGTTCAAAAGCAAACAAATAAAAAATTTTCTTTGTCTGAAAATAATACAATATTCCCGGTGGCGTCAACGTCACGAAGTCCAGAAGTGCAACCGATTGATAAAGCAATTTTAGAAAGGAAATTAATAGAAGATATTTTGTTGTCTACAATACAATAGAAAAGCCTCGCAAATAAATCAAAGAAACAAAAAGTAGCTGGTCATTTTCTTACAATTTTACAGAATAAAGGTAATAATATAAAGGATAATAAAGCCTCAGAGTAGGATACACAGAATATGAGTAAGAATACCGATAGCACAGAGAGCGGGTCGGAAACCGAAATAAGACACGTAGATCCAGTAAAAAGTGAACAAGAATAAAATTTATCGGATGGAGACAATTCTGATCAAAAGGATGAGCGGAACAAAGTATCAAAAACTGAAAAAATCATTAAGATATTACGAAGGACTAGTGCAAAAAACTTGGAATTTAAAAATCGTATATAGAAAAAATAGATTACCAAATTCCTAATATACTTCATTGATAATGTCCTCTTAAAATATTGTTATGGTTTCACGTCTAGTTTAAAAAAATATACTTAAAAAAATATACGTTATGCATGGCAATCAAATTATAGTTATATAGTCAATTATAGGCGTGAAATATCGCGAATAATTCTGAAACCAGATGAGAAACTGCGTTATAAAATCAGTTCATCAACAAAATTTGTTCTTGGATCAATATTTATTTAGAAATGTTCTGTTATTCTTATTTTTTGTTAACTTTCTAATAATAATCTTGTTTTCGATTATTTTACTTAGTATTCATATTAACATGCTCCCTTTTATTTTGTAGTCTCTACAAGAGATTCAAAGTGCAATTTCAATTAGGGTATTCTAATTTCGCTCTACCATGCACTCTAGGTATTTAAGAAAATAACAGAATAATTCTTCTTCTAATTGTTAAAGAACAATTTGGTTGAAATTAGAATTAATGCTCAGTTAAGATTATAACTCGTGCATTATTTTGTCGATTCAACTCGTAACATTTCGTTTCATTAAGTACATAACCAAATCTTAATGCCAAAGTCACCAATCCACCAAACTAATATTTCCCTCTTTTTCAAATTCTGGAGCGTCAACTGTCCAGAAGTATCACATTCAGCTTAGCAATGCGAAATATCTGCATACCATTCCACTTTGAAAATACTACCGGATAAATTTAATTTTAACTATAATTACTAATTAATTATATACGGCATGGTGAAATTATCCCAACTTTTTCTTCATTTTTCCTCATAAACATTTACATAATTTGTTATCTGGAACGAAGTATTCATTATCTTTAAACATCCTATTTACCTGCCAGCTGCCGGTTCTTTCGAAATATCATTTGCTCCTTAGAAAGATACGAAAGGTGTCGAGTCATTGCTTACTGAGCCAAATAATCACTTTTCAAACTAATAAATTTTTGGTTGATTCTACAAAAAACTGATTACTAAAGATAGTAAAATACTTTAATATATAGGCAAGTATAAAATGCATATAAAAAGAAAAATTCCCAGATACACTCCTGTTTTCCCTGACACAAAAGTCAGGCCACTTGAATGCTTAGAATAATTCAAAGAATTCGGGCGAAGTTGCTTATAATATATTCCTAATTTCTGAATCTGTGAATGAACTTTGGCAAGGTGTTCTTCCGGGTGAAACAGGAGCAGCTTCGGACGATTATTATGAATGAACATCCTGAGGACACATTTAGATCTGAAAAGATGGCATTCATCTGACGGCACCTGCTTAGAGCTCCGGCCATCTTAGATTTGATTAGGTTGTGACATCATCTCGGTCGATGATACTTAAAGAGTAAACATTAATTTTAGAATAGCTAAAAGGCGAATGAAGACTAGTGAGATATTTAGTGTATCGGTGCGCGGCATATCGTTTTTGGAAGAAAACCTTGAATATAAAACTTTTAGGCGTTTTAAAATTATTTTCAAATAATAGGCAATAAGTGTGGCTCAAAAAACATGATGAAGTAAACATGTGTTGTTTGAAATAGAATAGACCATTTCTTATATCTGATAGCCTATAGGTACCTCATTTCAATTATCTTCGAATGTTGGCGGTTAACAAAGGACGTTTGACCCACTTGGAAACAATGTGTTTTTCCAAACGGCTTGACTATAACAGTCCTCTCTTAGTTTTTAATAACTTATTTTTTAGCACCAGGACGGAAAATCTGTATTTCAGGTTAAACCGAAAGTTGGACGAGAAAAAATTACAATAGAAATACCAAAGTAATTTTATTCCAAATTACACCGTTTAGATTCTACAAAGTGTGAGAAGGAAAAGGGTCATTTTTCAAAAAAAATATGTCTACGTGTGAAATAATTGGTTATAAGTTGACATTCATCATGTAGCTATATCAACTGAGCTTAGATTTTGCCGTTTAATAAAATTACAAACGACAATAAGATATTGGCGGTTCGTGTATTTTAACGGGGCACACACAACAAAGCCACTCCAGAGAGCATGGCAATTATGGGCGTTCACCACACTTTTTCCTGGGTAGCGAATGAAACTGAGACGTCATGTAATGCATCACCCTCGACGGTTTATGTTAATCATAACAGTTGCAAGTGGAAATTTAAGATTTGGCACGCTTTTAGGCAATTGATGAGTATTTTTTGGGCGTGCATATTTTTGAAAAAGGGATTATTTTGGGTCGTTCTAGTGCCGAAAAATTTGCCAGTATCGAAACAAAAAAACTGAGAGGACAGTTCGATCGGCAATTTAGTGGAAAAAATCTCTAATGCTTCTCTGTTTCGAAAATGTCGTGATTTTTGAGATAAATGTAAAAACATGGATTTGTAGGTCAAAATTTTCTTTATCAAAAAATATTTTTTTATAGAAAGTCGATTACCTGTCGCCACAAACTGTACAAGAAGGCACTTTAAAAATACTGATGCCTTTTCTACAGGGTGAGACAGTTGAATGTTACAAAATCCAGTATAGTGCGATTTTCCCTTTTACTGGTCGATTTGTGTTGTCTATACTCTCACTACCTTACTTCTCGCTACCTTTTGCTGGCCCGGTCCGTTTTGCTCGAAAGATGAATCCGTTTGGAGCGCCCTCTTCACAGATGTGGTATATATGCTTTTTTTCGGAGAATTGATGGGCCTTATACGCTCAAGCGTATAGGAGCTAAAAGATGACTGGCTTTCAATATTTGGAATTTTCGTTGTTATTTTTGTACCATCAGCCAGGTGTAGTTTCTGAAATTATCACCCGTATTGTCTGATACTGATAAAGATGTTTAACGACTAGTGTGGTTACTATTCCTATAAAAAAAGGTTTGTTACATGTTAATGTCTATATTGAATAGAGAAAATTATTTATAATTTAATTACAGACCTTTCGTGATCTTCCGTGGCTTACCGTGACCTTCCGTGAGACGAACGTCCTTACGTCGGATAGAATTTTCTCTCTTTGGGCACCGAACATTAACAATAGCCTAGAAGGTTCACTCTAAGCCCCGCCCCCTCCTTGCCCCATCTCGGAACCTGATGAAATGCTGGTTAACCGCTCAGGCCTCATGCCAGGTTTCACCTCGTCTGGTCTAAAGTCTGGCATTTCGCCTTTGTAAGCGCTGCATCAAAAGTGCCCACTGAGAGTGGACCTTCTAGGCCCTTGTTAATGTTCGGTGCTTTGGGGCTGAACGTCTGTCAGCGGCCTCTCTATGCCGACCTACCGAGTTCCCGGTTGCATATTTACACACCATACTATACGACGGCACCAGGGTGCTGAGTTTTTGAAACCAATAATTATGCTACAAAAGTTCATTGATTTAGACGCCTACATACATAACAAAATATTATTGACTAATTTTAATGTCCTTTTAATGGCTTGCAAAAAGGTTTTTAGCGTTAGGGTTTTGGAAAGATTGCGGGATATTTTTATTTTACTTCATGCACGGCCCAAACTAACCCAAACTATCCCAAGGTATGTCTAAAGTCAATAAAAAAGCTTAAAAAAATATTTGCATTCTTGACTGAGATCAGCAGTGCGGCAACTGTACCGCATATATCAGCTAACAACCATTCTTACAGATCACTGGTTATGTTAGTATATTTGAAGTTAATTCACATCGGAAAACGGCTGTAAGATATTGTATCCTGATGCCGTCGTATAGTAGGATGTTTAATTATGCCTCGGTTACAAAACCTAACCGATTTCAGCACTCTGGTGTCGTAGTATAATCGGATGTATAAATATAATTCCCGGTTCCATTTAGTAATGTAATTCGGCCACATGGTGGACACGTCGCTTTGCATGAAACTCCAGTGACTGCAAATCTACTAGATAAAAGTAGGATCTACGTTTTTATTAATAACCTCTTATTATCGTTATTATCGCTTTTTATTTTTGATTAATGAATTTGTTGTTAGACGACTCTAGGCCGTTTGCTTTCCATATCGTATAATTTATCGTTATATATCATTTTGTTTAATGACTTTACTATTAAACAACTGTAGGGCGTATGCTTTCTATATCGCATATATTATCGTTATTTCTTGTTTTCGTTTATTGATCTTACTGTTTTTCCTTATGGAACTTACCGGCAAATGGCCGTAAGTTATCTAATATCGTGTATCATTTCTGTTACTGTTTCTCTTCATAATTGCTGTGGAGATACTTATTTTCTGCATTATCATATCTGATATTATCTCGAGTAAAGAATTCATTTTGTTAATATCATAATATTTAATTGATATATTTTTACTGTAATTGGCTGTAAGCCTCATGGCAGTAATTTCTTTCTCATTAATACTGGTATCGAACTGAACCAAATTCGTGTTCTCCGTAGGTACTTACCGGCTAGGTATATATACTTACTTTATAGAGTAATTCATTGTTTAATAGATTTTTATTAACTGCTTATGAATGCATTCATATTAGCGCTGCCATGGGATTAATTTAGATCAGTTTGTTTAAAAAATATTGCTTATTTTAGGTACTTTATGATTAACTGCGATTAGTCAGGACCTCTATAATTCAAGGTTTAGTTAAAACTATTTCCAAGCAGGAATTAGGCAATTTTAGGGATATAGGACCTATATTAAAACTTAGAAAATCTTAGTTTAATTTAATTTAAGAGTCTGATAAACTAGACGAGAAAAAAACTCTTCTCATTTGTTTTTGGGCGATACCCTAAACTCAACTTAATTAATGGGTTTTAAAGTATGAGTATTACACAAACAAGAGCATTATGACATAGGAGTGCGACAAACATTAGGGTCAATAGTATGTATTTTCAGTTTTATAATATGACACCAAAAGTGAAATATAAAATATCACACACAAATATCGGTCATCAAGGAGGACTATGACTTTGAGTATTTACCTTAGATTTTTAAAATAAATAAATTAGCTTATTTGGTTGCATCTTCGCTATGTGCAGCTGCTGGGAGACGATCGTGCACACCAGTGGCAAAGGCTTGAACTTTAACCATCAGGTTTTATACATGTAATATTATTGTTGAAACAGGGGAGTTCGCAAATATTATACTATTATTTGCAAAAATACATTTAAAGAAACGGCGTGTGCTTAAGACCACACGACAGAAAAGAAAATGACAATACGAGATTAATATTAGTAAATAAGTACAAGTATTTTTTGTGATCTATACCTATTTTAAAATTATTTGCCACAGCTTCGAAGTTTAAACTAAAATGTTACCTCAAAATTTCCTATAACATTGGCAAAATTCACTCCTTATCCCTTGAAAATGACTAAATTTTCTGATCCTGACCCGTCTTTAAATGACATTTCAGGCAAAACACTATATGCATCGATACGCTAAAAGTAACATTTTACCTAGAAATCTGCCATAATATCCACCATAAATTACATTTAATCACCAGAAGACGAATTTCTTCAAATTTTGTGATCGCGTACAGAAAATAATTGAAATAAATATTTAGTAGAGATCAGGAGTTTTACGAATCTGATATCGGTTTTTTGAAAATGGCTGAGACGTACGCCTAAAGTAGATTTTTCAATTTGAAAAAAAATCATCATTTTCAATCGAATCGATGCGTTTTTGGGACATTCTGCTCGTGATCCCCCCTCTTTAATGTAATGTAATTATTTATTTAAAGTGCTTTATTGTACAAACATTTTACACATAACATTTCTTATTGACAAAACTTTATAAAATGCATAAAAAATATAGAACAAACCGAACAAAATCAAAAAAGAGGAAAAACATTCTAGAAAAATCATAAGTGTGGCGAGTTTTTACATCAGTAGCAAATATCTCTGGAATATACATTATTACAGTACCTACATCAGTACCGTCAAAATTCTAATGGCTTATTGCAGCCATTTATCACAATAAAATTTCTCATTGATTTCCCTTTAGGAAACACTCATGATGATAACTCATTAATTAAGACACACAGTCATAAGTTAAAAATAAAATGTAATAAAATGTTTAGTTCTACTCGAAAAACCCGCCATTAGAATAGAAAGCTCTCTTCAATAAAGAGCATCTCGAATTTTTCCGAAAGGCTTTTAAGTCATGAATATTTCTAATCCGGAGATCAACGCGATTGTATATCTTGAGTCACTGTAATCAAGGAATTTCTCACAAGACTGGAATGCAGAATGGGCAAGGGAATATTGTTAATTTGACGTGTACCATATACCAGATGAGGATTGGAAATTGATACTTATTTTCTCAAATTAGGCAAGCCATTTCCAGAATAAATAAAGATGGGAGGGTCATAACAGAGTCGTTGATAAAAAGGGGGTTCGTTTACAGGAGATTCTTGGACGTGCATTACATTAATATCTAACAGCTCTCTTCTGCAGAACGAACACAGATTGAAACATATATCAAAAACAAGCTTACTGCTTATTTGATTTTCCAGTAATAAGATATCAAATGGTGGCGTGTCACGAAATGACGAAAAGTTTAAATTCAGCTAGCTCAAAGTATCTTCTAATGCAGTTTTTGATATGGATTCTCGTCAAGTAAACGGCTTTTCTGAAAAAAAAAATATTTTCGAGAAACAAAAAATAAAATCCTTACTTTTTGACCTGGAAATCGATGGTTTAAATTTTTTCCTGAACATCCATTTTCCAAACTTTTTTGGAACAGAGAAGCATTTATATAGTTTTTATCCTAGAAATTCTCTGTCATTGTCTCAGTTTTTTCGATCCTCCCGACTTTTGCGGAGCTAGAACGACCCAATAAACGAATGAACGACCTTGGAAGATATTAGTACACCGCGACCTGTATACATTTATCGTCTTTGGTTCCTTGGTGCTTCCGTTGATGTGATTCTCAATCAGAGTACCTCATCCAGCTTCAGTGCTTTGACAAAAGCAAGTAGTCTGGATGGTTCTATGGATGGAAGTTCCTCCTGTTCGACGATGTAGCACTCGAAGCACGTCATTCGCCTGATCGCGACCGCCTCGCACTCCACGTGTCCCGGGGTTTCCTCCCCCTCCTCACAGAACCGGCAACTATCATCGTTTTTAATTTTTATTTTCTCCAGGTGCCTTCTCAATTGGCAGTGGTCCAGCCGGTGAGGATGCAGATATTGCTCTTACTCAGTGTAATAAGGTTTTTGATCTTCCTTGGTGAGGGGGCACTAGAAATATTATTGATTGCCTGAACCCTAGGAGACGTTCCCATAGACTGATCCATTTGGTTCGCTCTTTTTTCCTGGAAGGAAGAGCCTTCCAGGTGCGCATCCCTAAGTCACAGGAGGGTTCCGGTCCTAAAAGGGGAGTTTGTGCTCCCACTTTTGCTAATGCTTCTTGGTTCCCTTTTATCCCAGCGTGTCCTGGTATCCATTAAAGGGATAGTTTCTAATGCTTGCTTAGTTTAGCCTATATAGGAATTTCGATATCATTCTGGAGCTGATTGTTGATGAGCTCAGCGCTTTGATGGCTGCTTGACTGTCTGACAAGATGACAATTTCCTTTTCCCTATATTTTCTGTCAAGGATGAACTGCGCACATCTTCCTATGGCGTTAATTTTCGCCCGAAATATCTCCGGGTGTTTTCTCATTGCTTCAGAGTACTTGACTGCTGGCCCAAATACTGCGGCTCCGGTCCCCTGCTCAGTTCTTGACCCATCTGTATACCATTTTATGGCACTTTGTTGCAATGTGACAACGACTCAAAGTTACTCCTTATAGTATTTGGTATTATAGAAAAATGCTTCTGGATTCACGTATTTCTGACATCAGATGTCACTTAACGATTTTGCACATAGAGAATAGGGCTCAAACATTGACATTGGTCTTTGAATAGTTCCCGATAAAAGAGCTTCAACTTCGAATGCAAAAATACTATGATGTTTTAGGTACGTGGGTCGTTAAGAATGTGACTAAAGGCAAGCAAAGCAATTAAATAAAATGCGTGTTTAGTTCACCGCCCTTTTTGGAGCCACTCTGTGTATTAGAAAAGAATTTTAAAACATTTATGCGAAAACATTTGGCATTTCAAGTTTTCTATAAATTCAAATATACTAACGGAGATATAACTGACCGGCATAATAAATAAACACTTAGTACTGAATATATTGTATTTATGTTGTACAGAACATCTAATTATTTGTTTTTTGTACAAAAAGAGGCTCTTACTATTGCCAAACATATATTACTCTAATGAAATGAAGTAAGCAACAGATTAATTTTAATTTTGGCAGAAAAATTGAATTTTTTGGACCCATAACTCCAATTAACGTATCAACGTTTCTTTGGCCCTTCGATATCGATGGTCAGGAGGTTATCACTTCACATTCCACTCCATCTCGGAAGTTCGTCAGGATCTTTCTCATATTTGATAAAATAGAAACAAGTTGGTAATTGTAAATACTTTGTTGCCTAGTGCATTTGTAATTCAACGGCAACTTAGTTGCATCTCTTTTACGAGTGTTATTCGATACCGCATACAATATCATTTTATTATCTAAATAAACTTATTACACATTTCCATAAATATGTAAAAACGTCTAATCTGCAATTAGCAACTATGTTAATTTATAACTGACCATTATTGTAAGGCGTCGTTGAACAGAGTTACGTAGCTCGTAAAACTTTATAGAAACATTAGTTTATTAATTTGACGTACAAGTTAACGTGAGGTTTTAACGACTACTGCTTCTGTGGAAACATAGCGTAAGGTGACAAAGGAAAATTATATGTTCTATCAATTGCTTAGGCTTATAGTTTTTATATTATTTTTATTCAAATAAACCAACGTTTAAAATATCACCGATATGTGAATTTAATGTGTAGTTCTTTGATATATCGATAGCTGTAAAAATAAAAAAACTTCTAGATACAATAATTATTTTTTTTTTGTAATAGAAGGCTCTATATCTTTTACCTAGGATTGGTTCTATTCATTATTATCTTAATTAATTGCGGCGTTATTCACTTAACATTTTTTTTCCAGAAATTTGATATCTTAAGGCACGTAAACATAAAGTCATAATTAATTAATTAATTAAAATTTGAGGAATATTGTTTGCAGGCAGTAGTACTAGAGTTCTGTAAACATAAATAAAATAGTGCTATAATTTGTTTATATACAGCGTGCAAAAAATTTTACTTCACACTTTTAAAAAGCCTGGGTACAACTTTCTCTTTTTTTATGGCACACCCTAAATGTTTTAACGAAAATTGAAGTCCCTAGTAAGACGCCTTAAAATAATTTTTTCTACAGCCGCGCGCAAAATAACTAATTATTAAATTGAAATGAAATCGCAAAATCGACGAATGCCGTGGATCCTTATTTTGCGCTGTAGCGCGAACATGGAAAAGAAAATTCTCACTTTTTCCGTCGAGTGTGCTGAATAGTCATGGAAACAGAAGATAAATAAATGACAGTCGTGCGTTTGTTACAGTTTGTTGCTGGCAATCCTGTTGTAAATATGCCCGAAGCCCGAATATAATATGTCAAAACTGACAGACATTTGCAAATTTCAGAATAAGTATAGAGAAAAATATGCATTTCATTTTAAAAAATGCGGCTGTAGAAAAACTTCTGTGTGTTTTTCGAGCGCAAAGTAAGATTGCCGTTTTCGAAAGATTGATATTCTTTCTTAAGCGGCAATCCATTACTTTGCGCTCTAAATACATAAATAACTATTATAATTTTTTACGGCGTTGTAATGTATTACCTATTCTGTGCTAAATTTCCTGATAATAAATCAGTGAAATACAGGTTATATTTGAAGATTTCCAGGAACACGTATTTCTGTCTTTTGGACGTTCTCAAGTAGATGCGAATGTGATTGTTTTCCTCAAAGATTTTACTTATTTTTGCATGATTTTCAATCATTTTAAACTTGATTTTTAAATTTACACCCGTTATGTCTTAAAGAATATTTAATCCTCTTTCAAGTTCTTAGTTCTTCATTAATTCTAATGATTCTTTATTTACACTAGTGCAAAACAAAATGAAAAAGTATATTTCATATTATATAAATACATCTGCGATAAATAAAGGCCCAGATTATCTGAGCTCGCAATGTTATGATTGTGTGGTTCCCCATTGAAACAGTGTGATTCCCGTTTTCTCTTGAACCTCACACCCAAACAACAGGACCAGGTAATTTTAGTTTTATCGCTATTATCAACAAACAGTTACATAATACAGCCAGAGTCCAAAGGGTATTGAATAGACTGTGATGGAGCCGCCAATGAAAAGAAAACGGATCGTTATGTTATCAGAAGTTATATTAACCATATAAAAACTGGAAGCGGGTGAATGAATAAAAAAATTAGGTGAGAAGTTGTCATATAGATGAAGTAACTGTACCAAAATTAAGAAGTGGTGCTCAAATAAAGCTTCGTCCCCTCGAATAAAATCGATAAAAGATGCCGGGAGTGCCAATTTCGGGACCACATTGCAACAAACGTTTTATTAAATAGTAATATGGATCATTTCACTGCAAGTGCGAGATGGTTAGACCACTGGAAGGAAAGGTAAGGTAAGCAACACCTGGATCAGTTAATCGAAGAAAAGAGACACATACCAGATCAAAATTTATAACTGACAACGAAAGTCTCGTATGATCTCGCCTCAAAAATGAGACGAGACTTGAGATGATTTTTAAGCAAGACGCGACGAGATTTTTGTTAAACTCATTTCGAATCCAGTGCGATATGTCTCGAGTCTAGCACATGTGCTGGATGTATCCACACGCTGGAATTCCAGCGATGATATGTTGCAAGTAGCTCTTAAAGGCAGAGATGAACTTGGTGTTTTGTGTCAAAATGTTGTTGATTTACATCCATAGGCTTTTAGGGATGTAGATTGGATACTGCTAGAAGAAGTGCATAAATTACCTGCTAACTTTCAAATGATTTTCCAAAAACTCGGAGGAGGGAAGTACGCCTCGTCTAGAGTGGTTGTATGTATGTATCAATTTGCTAATAGATAATATTGAGAGCAAAACATTGAGACGGAAAGGCACATTGAACACCAATAGAAAAACAACTTGTTATTGGTTTCCAGGCTACGAGAGACAAAATATAAAAAAATTATAGTCAAACTAATGAGATGTATACTGCAGTTTAATTCTCGACCCGCAGTATAAGTTAGAAGCGTTTGATATGACAAGATGGGACCAAAAGTTAAAAAAAGACTTCAATTCAGAAATTTAAAGATACATAAAAATGTATGTTCATCAAGCAGAGGAACAACGATCGAAATAAACGGAGGTGGAGGGACGAGAAGATCGATCCTGGGTCAGATCGGATTTTTGTAATGGATGTTGATGTATTGTATGTAGTAAAGCGGACCCAAAGCGAAGGAGTAGATGCAGGAGCTTCAAAAATATAATTCCATCCCTAAGTGTAATAAAAACACGTATATATTACAGTAATGGAAAATTCATGTTCCTGAATTTCCCATTCTAAATTTAATGACACGAGGTCTCTTAAGCATGCCAACTACTTCAGTCTCTGTAGAAAGATTGTCTTCACGTGCTGCGTTAACTATGAAACATCATCGAAATCGACTTAATAATGAATTATCATGATGTTTGTTATGTCTAAGCGACTAACTAAAAACAAAAATTTGCGACTAAGAAAGCTGTTTTTAATAATGTCCGGTTGGTATTTTATTTACATTTAAATATTACTATCATATAATACAACATGTTTCTTTCCTTTTCCTACTCTTACATTATAGCAAGTAGGTAAGTGCCAGTACACTGGAACACGATTATGCTCGACGAGATTTCGATATTGGACGAGAGTATATACAAGACTTCATATTTCATTAGCAAGAGAAGACATCATGAAAGTCTCATCTCGTTGGACTCATGGGCTACTTCCGTCAAAAACCCGCATCTCGCAAGGAAAGTTCTGCCCCTGAACACAAAGGCTGCAAAGAGAGACTAACCGTAACGGCATGTGGAACGGGAAAGTACAAAATCCAGTTAATCGATACGGGATCAAAATATTTCGGAAGAAAACTCCCCGGCCATTCAGATATCCGGGCGCTGGGTGGCCCTGGGAGCCCTTCATTCTGCATTTCACAGACAACAGCAAAGATACCGAACAAATTTAGAATGGATTTCTGCAACATAAGAGGCCTAAAGACAAAGATAAATTCGGTACACCAATATCTACAAGCAAATAGACCACACATACTAGCGCTTACAGAAACACAAGTATGTTCTACAACAACAACAGTAAACTACCCCTATCCTGGTTACGACTTACACACCGGATTTAGACATAAGTTTGGAATATGCCTTTTTGTCCGAAGCGACCTTTCATGTCACCGCGAGGAAACACTCGAACCGAACAACCTTGACGTCATGTGGCTTAAGTGCACTGCCAAGGGAGTAACCATGTTCATATGTTGTCTCTATCGCCCTCCGAGCGACAGAGCCTACCAAAGCTCTTTTACACTTTTGAGTCAATACAGGTCGATCACCCCGATTCAGAAATAATCATTCTGGGAGACTTCAATGCCCACAACACCAACTAGCTGAAACATCACAACAAGACCGACAACAAAGGTAGAGAAGCTGAAGCACTTGCCACCAGCTGCGGGCTTACTTAACTTGTAGACGAACCAACTCGAATCTCAGAGAGGGGCGAATTCGCCCTCCTGGATCTTTTTCTAACCACCAATCCTGACCGGTACACAATTACAGTTGGTCCGCCATTAGGTACATCCGACCACAAACTTATTACAAATTACAACCGTTTGTGAATTACCACTTCTACAGAAAGATCCACCATTGCTTTGCAAAATCTGGCATTACAGTTCTGCAAACTGGGACGACCTAAGGGAGTTCTACCAAGATTTTCCTTGGCTCGACGTCGGCTTTGGTACTAACGACCCGTCAGTCTGCTGCGAAGAGATTACGCAAGTAATATTCTCAGGAATGGAAGCATACATCCCAAATTACATCAAGTTACCGTCAAAAGGAAAGAAGATGAGAAGAAGCTGTAGGTAGGAAACAACAAGCTTACAAGTACTGGCAGCAAAATAAGACCGCTGAAAATCGCAATTATTTGAGAAACGAATGCAAACGTGTGATCGACGAACAACAATCAAAGGATCAGGATGTCTCTCTCACTTTTGACAGACGAACGTGGCTTCACGGCGACTACAGCCAGGGAAAAAGCAAACATGCTCGCCAAAATGTTTTCTCTACCTTAGACGTCCCCCAAGGCAAAGCTCTCCCCACCATATCGAACATCAACACTACCATGGCAGAAGTCAAGTTCCATCACCGTGATATTCGTAAAATCCTTAAAGAACTAGATTCGCAAAAGCATCACGAACTGCGCCAACGAACTAACACCCGTTTTTTCCAGGCTTTTTTCTCCGTCTTACGGAAAAGGCTATTACCCATCTTCTTGGAAAGTCGCTCGAGTGCAACCTGTTCCAAAAAAGGCAAGAAAACCACGACCTCAAACTATCGCCCAATTGCCTTGCTTCCAATAATATCCAAAGTCATGGAACGTGTAGTAAATTAGCAACTTCTCAAGTACCTCGAGAACAACAGAATAATCAGCTATAATCAATACGGCTTTCGCAAAAATAGATCGACAGGAGATATATTGGCCTATATCACTCATATATGATGGAATAGGGCAATTGAGAACTACGGAGAATCTCGAGCGATTGCGTTGGATATTTCGAAGGCATTGGACAGAGTTTGGCATGACGGACTGCTCAACAAACTGCCGTCCTTTGGGCTGCCAGCAGCTGTCTTGCCAGTTTCCGTAAGAACCGATCTCTGCACGTTGCAGTTGATGGACACATCTGACACATTCACCATTAATGCGGGCGTGTCTCAGGGCGCAATATTTTCACCAACTCTGTTCCTCATCTATATTAATGACCTGCTGACCGAAACGTAAAATCCTGTTTACAGTTTTGCAGATGACAGTACCCTTGCCTCCCAATTTAGATCAGAAAAACCTTTACCAGCGACTGAGACTTATCACCGCAGACAGGACCAGATTATAGCAATTAATCAAGTCCTGGAGAAAGTTCAAACTTGGGGCGATAGAAATTTGGTCCAGTTCAATGCAGCAAAGACCCAAGCAGACCACAACATTATGGCAGGATCAACCATTCCTTTATCCTCGTCAATCGGATTGCTGGGTGTCTCGGTCAACAGCAATATGTCCTGCTAACATCGCCAGATCAGCCTCCCAGAAGCTTGGTGCGCTATTTCGCAACAAAAAACTGTATACACCGCAGCAGTTGCCCTTGCTCTACAAAGCGCAAATAAGACCCTGCTCAGAATATTGCTCACACATCTGGGGTAACGCACCAAAGCACACCCTAAAGCTGCTGGATTCCATTCAGAACAGAGCTGTGTGTCTTGTCGGCGGCCCGGAGTTGACACGGAATCTGGATAGTCTGGAACACCGCAGACATGTGGCCGAGATGGCCCTGTTTTACAGATACTTTCACGGCAGATGTTCCCAGGATTTGGCCAGCATCATCGCCATCAACGCCTGTCAGACAGTCACGACAGACGGCAAGAGCGCACCAGTTCATCGTACAACTGAAAACACCTAGAACATCGCTATATCTGGCGCACTGCATCACTGTGGAACTCACTCCCAGGACATCTGTTTCCCCCAAATTACAACCTACAACTATTCAAGAACCGTGTCAATCAACATCTTCCCACACACACCACTCGTCGAGCGCCATAGGATCTCCCTTTAGTGAGTCGGCTCAGAGCAATCAAAAAATATTTCACCCAAAGCCTTACCTATTTATTATACACGTCAAATGGTACATGGATGGATTTCAGTATGTTTACCACGTGGTTTTAAGATAAATTCGTGCCAGCGATAACACAGTTCTTAAGAAACTGCAAGCTTTGAATAAAAGCGTTAATGCGCCATCACACCCTTCAAAACACGAACTTCGAAGCTAAAATTATTGTTACATTTTGCATCCAAACGTGACAAGTGTGTTACAACCATTGAACCAGGCCGTTCTCGCGAACATTAAAATAAACTACAGGCATCAGCTATACTTGAACGTCTTTTGGAACTCACAGAAAATGCGGACCTCATAAGTTATTTAAGGAAAATAACCATAAGAGACGTAATCTATTTTTTCTTTAGTGAGGCATGGTGTCTCCTGCAGGAATCAATAAAAAAATCTTTGTCGAAATTACTATATTAGTGACGGTTCAGAAAGTTAATTATTGACAGAGATAAGGCTCTAAATAACCAATGTGACAAAATTGTTGGACTTAATGCGGCAACTAAAAGGTTGCTAAAATGCTACGAAAGAAAATGTTCACGAGTGGCTCGTGGCAGATGATGCAGAACAAGAATACAACAAAGAAGAATTAATCGAACCTCAACAAGTGATTGAAGGAAACGAAACTGAAAGCAGTTTGTTAACCGAGACGGTGGCGCAGCATTAGTGAAAGCCTTAATGTATGTTGAGCATTCAAGGTTTTGTTTTCAAATAATCATACTCGCCTATGGCATATCATAGTTTCTCTTACATAACAAACATATATATTTTTTTATGAGATATTGAGTAAGAAAGTCTGTAATATTTATTTTATGAGATTAACCGAGTTACGTCCTTCCGACGTTAGCTCGGATAATCGAGGTTCTACTATAAATGAAATGCACCTTACTCATCCTGGTTAGTCATACCCATGAAAAATAAACGAATATGTTATGGCGCTTGAGGCTTACTGTAGTTTAGAAATATCTGTGTAGCATTATGTGTTGGGTGTGTGGCTTGGTAATTGTCCGTTGGCCACACGAACAAGCGTTCAAAATTTTCCAGAAAGAAGATAGGGTCAGGACAAATGCTTTAGAAGGCTAAAAAGAGGCTTAAATGTACTGGAAGCATTAAGCATGAAACAGCAACTTGAACATAGACTGTATTAACAGACGAAAACCAGCTTGCAAACGTTTTGTCCGTACAGAAGATCTAAAATTGAGTCTTTGGGCCTTAGTAAAAATAAAAAATATTGGCAAATAATCAGGTTTAAAATCATGAATAGCTTCATCAAAAAATAACAGATAACGATTTTCAAGAAAGCTTAATATTTTGTCAAGGGACACTAAATAAAATAATGACTGTTCCATTGTTTTTTTTAAAACTATTGTTTAATGACTAATCAACTTTCCATAGTCTATAAACCTGTAAAATTTTCATTTCAGTTCTACTGAAAATTCTAATGCGGTTCATGCCTCGAATACTTAACACAAGTGATCACTGAATCTTTGGTGGGTATAATTCACGATTTCGTTCTTACATCTGACCGAAGAATTATTTTCAGAAATTTTGCAACAGCGGAAGTTACACAAACTGTGTTGTTTCAGTTAGATGGTGCATCTGCACATTTCCATAGAGAAGTACGAGCCCATCTTGAACAAGACTTGCCGCAAAACTGGTTGGGTTGCGGGGGACCAGTACCCTGGCCTGCAAGATACCCTGATTTGACCAGCATGAACTGTTTCTTTTAGGATTATGAAAAATCGTTAGTTTACCGATCACCTTCCACGACTATTATAGATGATATGAAAATAAGAATTAGGGAAGCATTTCAACATTTCAAAGTGTAACCCCTGATAATGTATTTAATATTAGACAAAATTTTAATATTAAGGTTGAAGCCTGCCTAAATCAAAACCAAATGCACTTTTCTTGAATGTAAGTTTTTTGAGCATTATGTTGATACTTAAAATTATTGCTACGCTCAGAGTGGTTATTTGTTACTGTTTAAAAAAAAACTGTTCACACCGAAAAGATACTATCTTCTATTCATTTCCAACCTTTAATTGATTAAAAATCACGCAAAAACAAGTAAATTTTTTGAGATAAATTATCACAATTTGGCAGCGCCGCAAAGAATTGTAAAAATATTTTATGTCTGATTGGGGTCCTAATAGAGATTTCAATTTTCGTTAAAACATATATGGTGTGCCATTTAAAAAAAGACGAGGAGATTTTATTATTTTTAAAATAATAATCAATGGTTGAATAAACTTTAAATAAGGGCACCAATTCTAGGTAAAAATGTCGAGTAACCCATTTTAAAAAAGCTTAATTTATGTTGTTGATGAAATAATCTTAATAGGCCAAAACAATTTGAAAACTACGAAACCTTTGTGTTTTCGATTTTGTAAATCTTACAACAACAATATCAAAGGATTACACACTAAATTGGAGGCACCTTCTACATACACTGTAATTAGTATTTTTAGTTTCCATTAGCAACTAGAACGAAAATCTTACACACAGTATTGTCCCCATTAATGTCGAATTCTCGCAATTTTCAATGCGCTTTTGGCTATAAGGACCCACTCTCAAAAGTCAAGAGGCGTACCCCGGCCCCCTGATTTTAAAGAACACTTCCCTAAGCAAATAATAACTTCGACCTATTGTGGACGAGGAAGTGTCTAGCCGTTCGGAGCCATACGGTCGGAAATAAAAGTTAACAGGCCCACCGACAGGCGTCGGTTCTCCAATTTGATCGCGTGTTCCGGATTGCATTAATTGCAATAATCGCCAATTAACGGTGGATTCATTTTACAGGTTGTGGGTTAATTTAATGTATAATGTCTTTCAATTGGCCCGAATAACAAGGGAACCGTTTACTGTATTTTGCAGTTTTGTCCAGCACGGAATTAAGTAGGGGAGACTCGGGCAAGAAGAATGACTAACATATTTCTGCTAAACAGCCCTCGAAAATCCGGCAAAAATGCTTATTTGCGCTTTCATTTTGCATAAGTAGTTAATAGACACGTGGTTGTAAATTCGGGCAAAAAAAACATGATTTTTTTTGCCCGGTAGGCAGAGTTGTGTTTCCATTCTAGTTCATGCCTTCCTTATTTAATGACGGTCTTTTAATTTTAATTTATCTCTTCTAGATGGCGTATAGGTACAAAAGAAAATCAGAAAGATATGACAAGGACTCTTGATACCGTGAAAGGAGGAATAGCAACCGGACGGACACCAGCACAACATTTAAGATGGTCCAAACCAGTTTCTTCCATGCAAAAAGACGTTGCATTTTTTAAACAATTAAATCAGGTTTTGGGTAAACTTGCAAATTATAAGAAAATTACACATGGCGGGAGAAGAATCATTGATACTAAAATCGACAGCCCGAATCCACAAGCAGAGCCAGAGCTCGAGAGTTCAATAGACCACAAGTTTTTCAAAATTTAAGGGTTGCTTTGGATAAATATAAAATCACCATGGATAATGTAGACATGTAGACAAATCTCCGCCAAAAATAATTCCCATGGTCGGAAAGAAGCAGGTTGGCAGCATTTTATTTGCAGAGGGAAGTAGTCTAATAGTACGGGTCAGTTAGGGAATCTTCATAGGAAGAATTGGATAACATAAAGCTGCAACTAATGTTATTCGATAGCTTGTCTACTCCTATTAAACATACAAAAAGTCCTCATACCTTTAACTAATGGAACAATATTGTCAAAATGCCGCAAAATTTTGGATTTTCGAATTTTTTTCTTTTATTGCCATTTTATTTATTTGCAACAGCAAATTTTCAATAGTATAGAGAAACCAATTGTATCGATAATGGTTTTGTCAACTTTGATAATATCCTGTCTTTCACAACCTGGGTCTTCACCCCTCTGCTCTCTGACCACAGTGCGGTGACCATAAGCATATTGCTCTCAGATTTAAATATAAATAACAACATGGTAAAGCCAAAGCCCATTGCTTACCGCCCTGTCACTCGGAGAGGTAAATGCACCTTCTTCAACCTATTGGAGACGGAAAACTGGGATTTTTTTAACGATGTTACCTCAGTGGTAGATAAGTGTGATTGATTTATTGATATCATTAATAATATAATAATGCCTTTAATCTTGCTTTTCCTGAGGTAAAAAAAGTTGTTAGACACCAAAATGAGGTCCCCCGGTTCACTGAAGAACTCAAGTCAATGAGACGCTATCTTAACCTGCTCCATGAGAGGCATAGAATCTTTGGGTTACCGGATATGCATGAAAACTATAAAAAATATAAAAAAGTACAAACTGGCAATCAACAATGCAAAAAAAAACATTTCTAGGGCAAGCAACACTGCCAAAGCAGCTTGGCAGATTGCCAACAAGTTTTGAGGGGGGTCAAAAACCTACTAAGGAGGAGGTTAACATAGGTGCTGATGATTTCAACAACTTTTTTCTATCATAGTGGAGGAATTACTGAGCCACCTGGCTGAGCCATATGTCGGTGCAGAGGAATACTTGAAGCGGTCAGGCCTTCACAATGAGAACATTTTTTCTTTTAGACAGGTGACGTTAGTTGAGGTCAGGGATGCCATTAACATCCTGAAAAATAAGGGGAGCCGGGATATTTCTGGTATGAGTGCAAAAGTGCTAAAAAGTGTTAAAAATAGTCTTACAACTCCACCCAATGAACAAATTAGTAAATATGTGCATCAATGATGTGGTCTTTCGTAACAGTCTGAAAATAGCTACGGTGATATCAATCTATAAAAAAGGAGACAAAAATGAAGTTAACAATTATATACCCATTGCACTCATATCAGTTATTAGCAAAGTATTTGAACTGCTTTTAAAAAAATCAGCTGTTATTGCTCAAAAAGCCAATTTGGGCTTAGAAAGAAGCACTCAACCATTCATGCCATTAATACCCTGTGCGAACATGTACTCAGGGGTTTTGAGGAGGGTGAACATGTAGGATCCACATACTATGATTTGTATAAAGCATTCGACTGTATCTCCCGCGACATCTTACTAAGAAAGCACGCTTTCTATGGCGTCAATGAGAACAGTTTAGCTCTCCTGCAGAGCTATCTATCGGACCGGAAACAGGTGGCTTGTCTCAATCAGGCTAAATCTGACCAAAGATTACTTAAGCATGGGGTTCCCCAAGGTTTCATTTTGGGCCCCATATTAGTCTTGATCTATATAAATGACATTCACTCAGCAGTTACTCATCTTATTTGCAGATGACACCACTATTACAAATGCCAATTCAGATGCAACAACCTTGGGTCGGACAATGGATGCAAACCGCACTAACTTGACAGACTGGTTTATTGCAAATCGTCTTTTTTTTTACTTTAAATGCAGACCAAAAAGAGACAATCATCTGTAGTTTCAGGTCGCATGAGCATGAAAACCCCAAATTAGTGAAATTCCTCGGTGCCCTTGTGGATCCCACACTGAAGTTTGATTGCCATGTCGACAATATCTGCAAAAGGGTTTCAGGTTCCGTCTTCCTGCTGAGACAGTTGTCTGCAGTGGTGGACGGACATGTGGGATTGACTATATTCCACACACTGATTCAGTCTCTTTGTTGCTATGCCATCTTAGTGTGGGGACACTCCTCGCATGCCGAGAAGGTATTTGCCTTTCAACGAATAGCGGTAAGGATCCTTGCTAATCTTGAGTATCAAGCTGATGCAAGAAATGCATACAGGGACCTGAAGATTCTTACCATGCCATCCAGAAACATTCTTGAATGCTTACTGTATATGAAAGACTCACAAGTCTATCAGACAGCTATTATTTATGATCACTACACCCGAGGCAGATATAACATAACTTAAACATTGACTTTCTGAGACTCAGAAAGTCCTGGAGTGCTACTCTGCACTAAGCCCCAGCCTTCTTTAATAAGCTGTCCCTCACTGTGCGGACCTTAGGTAAGTTCAAGAGTGTTGTGAAGCACTACCTGACTAATGGGGGTATGCACCGTTCAGATTTTTCTATTCTTAGCTTCGTTTTGAACTTAAGTTTAAAATGTTGTATGCACCGCCATTAAAATCTGCTTAAGTTCTTCTTAAAATTAAGTCCTCGAAATTCTTGACTTAAGAAAGTTAAGTCGTTTTTTACTGTGATTGTGAGGTTAGATATAACAGTGTTTGTTTTGCTTATGTTTCAAAGATTCGTATTTTTACGTGTATCGTTATTATTTTACTTTGTCTTTGCTGTTATAATAATTTAAGACGTGAAAAAATGGAATTTGACATGCTAGTTGAAGATGATTGGAATATTTAGGATATCATTGATTTAGGGTTTCCAAGAAGAATTTTCAATAGGGAAAATTATTTCCAGTCAATGGATGATTTGTCTTTCTTTCGACGATTCAGGTTGAGAAAACCTACAGTTTTGCAAGTATTGCAAGAAATAGAACATTTGTTAGAATTTGACAATGATCTGTAAGTATTGTCTTTTAAGTTAAAGTGTAATTTGTTTCATACTTTTAATTTTTAGAAACAACAGTGTTAGTCCAGTCAACCAATTATTAACTACACTGAGATTTTTTGCTTGTGGAAATCACCAAATAGGCCTTGGTGATTTCATGGGCATGCATCAAACGACAGTGTCACGGGTAGTAAAAAAGGTGTCCCATGCTCTATCCAGTTTGGCACCACACCATATAAGAATGCCAAATCAGCAAGAAATATTAACAGTTCAACAAGATTTTTATGGCATTGCGAGATTTCCCAAAGTAATAGGATGCGTTGATGGCACACACATCAAAATTCAATCACCAGGTATGATTATTTTTTTGCTTGAAGCTGCTGCTATTTTAAAAATATTTTCACTTGTTCTACCTCTTTTAAATAATTATTTTTCTGGAGAAGATGGAGAAATATTTCGAAATCGAAAAGGATATTTTTCATTAAATGTCCAAGCAGTTTGTGACAGGCATCTTAGAATAAGAGATAATCTGCAGATGGCCTGGGTCTACACATGACATGACAATCTTCAACAATAGTAGGTTAAGAGCAAGGATCGAGGGAGCAGAATTTCCATACTGTTTAATTTTGGGTAAGTATTAGGAAAATGTGCTAAAGATGACTCGATTGTTCTGTGCCATATAAGGGCTACTTTAATATTAATGTATTCAATGGACTTACAATAAAAGACAAAAAAAAACTGTTTTTTTTTTTAATCTAGTCAAGTCATACAAGTCATTGTTAAGCAATAATCAAGACTTTTTTTTAGGTGATAGCGGCTATGCTTTAAGAGAATATTGCTTAACACCATTGCCTCAACCTGGTACAAGGGCTGAAAACTTGTATAATGAAGCTCATATCAGAACACGCAATACTATCGAAAGAACATTTGGTGTTTGGAAACGCCGATTTCCAGCCATTGCATATGGTTTGAGGTGCAACGTACAGACAAGCATGAGCATCATTATTGCTACGGCAGTTTTACATAATGTTGCTATAGCAGCCAATGAAGCTATGCCACCAGTGCCTGAGAATGTGAATCAGGATCAACTAAATTATTTAATTGCACAGGGAAACATACCTGACATTGTAGCTCCTAATAATGGCGGCGTAATTAATTATAGATTATAGAAGACAGTTAATTGACAATTATTTATCAAATTTAAATTAGATCTAAGACGTAGAAGAGCACCTATGTATGTGTACGATTCCCATGTTTTAAGCAATAAACTGTTTTTAGAAATATTATTTCCTCTTACTCCATTATTGTTTTGTAATGATTATATTTTGTTATTTGGGTGATAGAAATTTCTAAATTTATTCATGTTGAAGGATAATTGCTTTCAAATTCTAGTCGGCAATGTTGGTTTGTGTGTTCATATATGGCAAAATGCTTTTAACCAATAGACAATATTTAAAATGTAAAACATTTGAAGTAATGGTCAAGAGGAGTAGGGGAGTTGAACTTGTGTTTATAAAATTAATGATAACACAATGAGAAAAATAAATAGATCTTTATTAACACTAGCATAAAACCAACAGCAATATAGGTATGCAACACAAACTACAGATAGCTACTTAAAAAATCATGAACTAAACTAGATTACTAAAAAACACTAACATACAATCTTAAAAATTCTTGGTATTGAACATTGGTAAAAAATAGTGTACATAATAAACTAGTGACAAACGACAACATGCCGCAAAATTACATAGCTTGAGTATTTACCATCAAATACAAGAATGGTTGGGCTACTTACTTACCTGATGCATTAGATTAGGGATGGAAAAATGCAAATAATGAACTCCATCACGTTATAATGGAACAAGAGGTAGCTCCGAAATTTATCCTAAAAATTATTTCTGGCTACTAGAAAACTGGATGTGCAAAGCATTGCAGTTGTAAAGAAAACAAGTACTTTTTGTTTAAATTTACGCGGATTTTGCTAGGGAAATTCGTGCGAGAATATTGCCGATTCAAACTTCTCAACAAGCGATACCGAATCTGATGAAGAGATATAGATAGTTCGAGTAACACCTACTAAGAATCTGCTTTAAGATACCTTAGTCTAATACGATTTTTTGAACATGATTGTTCTGATGGAAAGTTTATTGATAATTTTTTTGAAATTCTTAGTCACTTTTTTAAATTCCAAGGCACTTAGACTTCAAATACTGCAACATTTTTAAGCCGTTTGCTGATTCAATGATATTTTTTGCTTTGTCAGTTCGCATTTCATCACTTAGGCTAATTTTACATCATTTAGTCTTCTCGATTCGTCACCCAATTCTTTCTGCATCGTATAATGTAGGTATTTAATATTCATTCTATAAAAATTTATCGTTAGAAATATCTCACGTATGTAAGAAACACATACGTTTTTGCCCGTAGGTCGTTAGCTTCGTCGAGATGAGCGAGCTTTCTTGCGTCGGCTTGCAGTGCACTTTTTCGGCGGCTTGTCAACGCTTTGATGGGGAATCGCTCCCGATAACAGAAAAGTGATTACCGCGGAGGCAGTGGCGCGTAACCACGAATTGTAGAAAACTCCATAAGGGGAGCGGCGGCGATGAAAATAAACAACATCGTAATTAGAGTTTAAAATGTATATACACAGTGTTGTATAAGTAGATACGTTAAATACATATTTGGAAGTACCAGTGGTTTTAGTGAACTGACGTGCGGCTTCTTGAACACACAAGTAAAATTAGGTTAGAAACTTTTCAAGTCAAATGGCTGACATTTTGCCCATTATTCTTAGGGCATTGGCAGGTGGAGTAACTTGATATTCCATATAAACAGTCAGCGTATGATCACAAATATTATCTAATTTCATAATATGGAACATAACAACACAGTCTGTCGAGTCTATTGATATTCTAACTGGTCCATGCACCAGTCACCAGTCCAAGCACTTGGCTATTCGAGTAATCAGTTTCCCTCAAACCTCTGGCTCAGTCGGGCAATCCTTTCTCTTTGCAGTGGTCTGGTACGAGATAACAAGTGATTAACCACCACACCCAAAAAAAGCCGGCGTTTAGGAGAAAATCGAAGGAGTGATGAACTGTTTAGAATATCTGTAAACTTATATGAATCTATATGGATATTATATGGTGTTGTATGCTTAACGTAGTAAGTTATTTTCAAAATTATTTAGGACCAATATTTAAGGCAATTTAAAAAGCGTCGAAGCCCTGAAAGTTTCACAAAGCACATTATACAAACTAGAACCTCCAAACAGAGTACCTAATGGATTTCGAATTTAGATGGAATATGTTCACAAATATTTCCGGAAGAAAAACTAGAATTACGATAGAAATGTTAAAGATATTTAGTTATTAAATGTGATTCTATCCAAAGCAAGAATATGTGTAAAAAACAAAATACCTATAATATGGTGAGAAATAAATTAGCTGTTATGGATACAAAGTAAACTAACTGTAACAAAATATTCATAATTATTGTAAAAATTAGTAGTAATATTTAATGACGGTTTGATTAAATGAAATAAAATGGCAAAGTGATTTTAAAAGTTTAAAAGCTAAATATATTCTTGATCAATATTTTCGCTTTCTGAAATAGGTAGTTCTTCGTCGGATTCATTCGACATAGAGATCACCATTGGTTCGATGTTTAACAAGTCCAATTTATTTTTTACCTCTCATGCCTTAGAAATAATTTTCTCTGTGTGGCTTATGTAATTTTGTAAGTGCTGCTGCGGTACATTTTGTGCTACGTTAAGCCATACATTTAAAACTTGAGCAGGTGACCCTGTGGTTTTAACAATAGCTTCGTTATAACATCTTTAGTCTCTGACCACACCATTTCGATGGCAGTAAAATGACAATGATAGGGTGGTAGCCTGAGCACACAATGGCCCATGCTTCGCAGCGCTTTTATCCAAATGTCAAACTTTTTCCAGCACTGTTTGCTTTTCCACCAAATTCCAAATAGCTTCTTTTAAAAGATTATTTGAAAAGGGGATATTCTCCTTTCCAAGCCATTCTAAAAGACGTTTTCAGCTTTTTCTCAGAATTTCTTCTTATAGACGACTATGATAAGTTGCATTATCCAGTATAACTAAGGATGGTTCTTCTAAGTTGTCAATAAGTGTTCTTGTTCTCTTTTTAGCAACGTGATATTTGTTTCAAAATTAAATAATCTTCAATCTGATATCAGGTATTTCCAATAAATGTTTTCTTTTGTCCTGATTCTTCAATAAATTGCCGGTAAATTGTTTCTAAATTAATATGTTACTTTCGGGCATATATTTTGTGAATTACTTCCTTTAAACAATGCAGAGTATTCTTCGTAATTCGAGTTTTGCTCCGGGAAACGTTTCCAGACATATTCCTTCTAAATTCGAAACCCGTTCCTCTGTTTGGACCTTCTCGGTTGTATATTGTGCTTTGTAGAGATCTTAGGGCTTCGGACGCTTTTTGAATTGCCTTAAATCGAAATCCTAAATCATTTTGGAAATAACTTATTACATTAAGCATAAGGTTTTTGTGGAATTATATCCCACAGAAGGACTCTAGTTAAATGATAAATAACTTTAGCCATTTTAAATAGAAACACCACGTGTCCAACATACCTTTAAAAAAAAGGGTACCACACTAGTTCATCACACAACGCCTATACGATATGCCCGATAATTTGAAAAAATATACATCTACTTACTTGGCCAAATACTGCAACGACACAATCAGGCGGTAGTTAGACCTGAGGGTCAAAAATAGCGACGATAAATTCCGATACGGAAAACGGCCTGCTCGCCAGTGTTCCGGCTAGAAGGGCTATCAATTCTCCCAGATAAGAATATATACCACCCATAGAAAAGTGATTTATATATACACAAAAATATAAATCCCTTTTCTATTATACCACCTCTGTCAAGTGGCGCTTCATACGGATGTACCTATTGAGCAGGTTGGAACACCGGAAGTAAGGTCGCGAGAAGTAAGGTAGCGAGAGTATCGATAACACAAATCGACCAGTAAAAGGAGAAAATCGCACTACTGTAATTATAACATTTACAAAGTTACAAAATGCTATAGACTTGAAATTTTTAGTAAAATTTTGCCTCCAAATGCTAAATATCTAAAATTATCCGAGTGTTATCTAGCTGAGACTGATCGGTCTGCGTGACATCTCAGTATCGTTCGCCACCCAGAAAAAAAATCGTCAAAAAAGTGTTTACTTCAAAAACTCCGCCAATCTTCATTCCATATTTTGTTGTGCCGTGCAAGTATAGCAGCGATGCATTGGCTATCTCTATTTTGCTCGTTGCTCCGCTGACTTGGCTTGACTGAAGTCTACTCGAGCCGACTTTACTTGAATAAACGTTACTTAGCTATGCATGGGTGACCAGCATGATGCATGATGGCTCAGTCTTCGTTCATGAAAAAGTTTGCTTAACGCACCAAAAGAAGTTTTCCCTTCAAAAATATTTCACCCAAACCCAAGTGAAATATTACACTGCAAACTTAGCATCAAAATTTACTGCGAGTCAGTAAGAAGTAGAAGCTGCAAATAATGTTACTTTTCAATTGGTAAGCAACCAACCAAGAAAATTAAATTGGGTTTTTACAAGATAAGAACTGCCATAAGAGAAGAAAATAAGTATTGTCCAACTAATGTTATGAATTGGTACCCTATACAGAATCAATACAACATTTTGGACATAGGTATACATAGTTACGAACAGGAACGTGCTTTCAAACTAATGCAAGCGTGTGGCGATAACTAACATTAATAAATGGCACATTGACCCCAAAGAAGTTTCTCTTGATCGCAAGTAGAACTAAATTTTTGAATTGGTTTTATTGTGTTAATCGTAGTTGAACAAAAATGAAAAATATAATTAAAATACCAAAAAAAAATCTCAAATAATAAGCATGTCGGATACGCCACTGCTTAATAAAACGAAAGTGATTATCGATATCGGCAGATGCTCTACGTTCCGACCTCGGCACTATCTTGGGTCGCTCGCCGAGGTGTCAGCCCGTTCCTTCGGTGATTAATGACGTTTTGCATTAGCCATTGACAGGTTGCATTGTCACTCGGGATACCAGATCGAATATTGGGCCGTTGTGTTTCAGCTACTGCGTTTTTCCGAAGACGATTTGGAAGTAGATAATTGATTGAAAACATGACTGATGATCAGAAAAATATTTAACGTGAATGGGTCCTGAAAATAACAATGATTTATATGACTACAATAATAATATATTATTACAACCGGTAGTATATAATATATAAATTACTCACATATAGTGTATTATTCAACGAGCATGTAATAATGGTTAATACTCATGAGGTTGAAAGCTAACAGCACGCTCGTTAGCGAGTGTTTTGGAATTCATCCGAATGTTCCTTGAATAATATGCTTTTCCTGTGACTATTTTATAGATGGACATCACCCGGTCGGTTAAATTTGCCCCCCGTATTAAACAAATTTCAAAAATACATAAACAAAATTTCCCACACATTTTGCCCAATTTTGCACACCGTAAATAATATTTTGCACACCCACACAATGAAAACTAGAGCTGTTTTTTAAACGGGGGCAAACTCGACCGTTCACCCCCCCCTGCCCCAAAATTGAGACATTTTGATGCCACTCGGTTCGGCTAATCTTGCACAATTTTTTTCCCCCTTTTGTCACAAAATTGAAAACTTTGATGCTACTAT
>MU182072.1:215971-313463 GCA_016904865.1 Pissodes strobi
TCTCGTTGTCATCTGCCATTTATTTCATTATTTAGTATTTTCTGCACATCCGAAACCTCCACTCTAAGTTCATTATTTACTTTCACCTGTTCTTCGTATTTTTGCATTTAGTCCATTTGATATGATTATCTTCCACCCCGAGATCTTCGTCTTTTTCCGTTTATTTTTGGCTGAATTCAAAGTTAATTTCTGTGCATTGCGTACATTTAAATTTTCATAAACTGAGAAAAGTTGTTTAAATAAATACTATCAAATAACTTTATACTCGAGCCTGGCTCTTGAGATCTGAAAAAAGTAACTAGACATCCACTTCGAAACAATATTGCGGAAATGGTGAATTTAAATACTGATATCCATCAAAAATCGAGCATTTACTAATCTGGGGGGGGGGGGAACATCTGCCGTGAAAATATCTGTAAAACAAGGAGATCTCGGCCACCTGTCTGCGGTATTCCAGACTATCCAGATCCCGGTTTAACTCCGGGTCACCGACGAGACGCACATCTCTCTGCTCAGTAGACTCCAGCAGCTTTAGGTTGTGCTTAAGTGTTGCACCCCTGATGTGTGAGCACTATTCTAAGAATGGTCTTATTTGCGCTTTGCAGAGCAAGAGCAGCTGCTGCGGTGCTGTCTTTTGTTGAGAAATAGCGCACCAAGCTTCTGCGAGCCTGATTTTGCGATGTTAGTAACGTGATCATGCCAGAACATATTGCTGTTGACCGAGACACTCAGTAGTCCGATTGACGACGATGAAGGAATGATCGATTCTGCCATTATTATGTCACGGCCCGCCGTATTGACTTTCTTGGTAAACGTGGTGCTTGGGCTTTTGCTGCATTGAACTGGAACAGATTTCTATCGCCCCAAGTTCGACCTTTCTCTATGGTGTGATAACTCTCAGTCGCTGGTAAAGGTTTTTCTTATCCAAATTGGGAGGTAAGGGTACTGTCATCTGCAAAACTGTAAACAAAATTATTGGTTTCGGTCAGCAGGCCATTAATATAGATGAGAAACAGAGTTGGTGAAAGTATTGCGCCCTGAGGCACGCCCGCATTAATGGTGAATGCGTCTCAGATGTGTTCATCACCTGCAACGTGTAGAGATCAGTTCTTAAGGAAACTGCGGCAAGCCAGCTGCAGAGTGAGGTTGGCAGTCGGAAGGACGGCAGTTTGTTGAGCAATCCGTCATGCCAAGCTCTGTCGAATGCCTTCGAAATATTCAAGTCAATCACTCGAGATTCTCCGTAGTTCTAAATTTCCCTGCTCCAAATTTTAGTGACATAGGCCAATAGGTCTCCTGTCGATCTCTCTTTGCGAAAGCCATATTGGTTTTCGCTAATTATTCTCTTGATCTCGAGGTACGTGAGTAGTTGCTGATTGACTACACGTTTCATGCCTTTGGAGATTATTGGAAGCAAGGAAATTGGGCGATAGTTTGAGGGCGTGATTTTCTTGCCTTTTTTTTGGAACAGGTTGCACTAGACCGACTTTCTGAGAAGATGGGTAAATCCCTATTCGGTAAGACAGAGGAACAAGTCTGGGAAAAATGGGTGTTCATTGGCGCAATTCTTTAGCACGATGGTAGGTATTTCGTCCGGTCCTGATGCCTTTTGCATATCTGGTTCTCTGAGGATTTTATGAATAACACGGTGATGAAACCTAACTTCTGCCATGGTAGTGTTGATGTTAGATATGGTGGAGAGAGCCTTGCCTTGGGGGACGTTTAAGGCAGAGTGCGATGAAATCATTTTGGCGAGCATGTTTCTTTTTCCTTAACTATAGTCGCCGTGATGCCGCGTTCATCTGTCAAAGATGGGAGAGAAGTTTTTGCAAATATATTACTTATGCCTTTGCTACCAACCAGAAATTCCTGGAGCCACTGGGGCATTGCAAATTTTATTCCTAATGTATTGATTGTGTTTAGCCTTAGTTTCGTCAATAGCATGTTTGCATTCGTTTCTCGCTTCGGCAAAATAATTATGATTTTCAGCGGTCTGATACCCAAACAATCACATTAACAAGAATAGTTATTTGTTTTACTAGGCAGCAAAGTAGTAGCCGCGGCTGATAGTTCATAGCCGAGCGTAGCGAGGCTAGGAATTCAGCTAAGGCAGTCAATCTACCTTGCTGCCGAGTTGAACATATAATTTTTTATCCGATTGTTTATAATGATATATGTATATTGTATATTTGCAAATTATTACAATTCCCACAATCTTTTTATTTTTCCTGTAGTGATAAATTAAAACAAAATCTGATAGAAATGGCAATTGTTGGAACGGTTGGTTGCTATGGAAATGTATATGTCCATAATAATTATAGTTTGACAACTTATGTCAAACGTTTTATTTCCATGGAGACTAATCACTTTGCTGCCTAGGCAGCAAAGTACTTACTTTGCTGCCTGGACAGGAAAAGTAATACTTTGCTGATTGATATGTGTCTGCAAAATTAATATTTGCTGTCAATCGAAGAAAAAACAATTTAAATGGATAATGCATGCTCAAAATTTCTACTTTACACTTTTTTGGAACCTGCCTGTTTACACCCTCTTCGCAAAATTTCATACTTTTCGGAACTTAAATTTAATTCGTTAAATGAACTTTCCATGTTTAAACACACGAATGTATTTCAAATTGTTGGAAGTTAAGAATACCAAAATATTGATCCAATATTGATACTCAATGGCATATGTTTCAATATACATAAATTCGAGGGTACTCGTATAGCTATATTATGTCTTAAAGAAAGACAGCTTAATCCGAATTTAAATTAATTCAAGTCCCTTCGGCCTATTATAAACTGATTTAAACTGGACCCTTTGTCATCAGTAGCGAATGCGTGAAGTCTTAAAAAGAAATTTCTATTCTTTTATCATGGGACACAAAAAGATAGACAGCTCAGGAACATAATGGATTTTGTAATTTGAATGGGGATTAAAAATGGGGTCGTCGAATGTACAGCAACTGGTAAAGGTATTATAGACTGATTAACTCGTATAGGGTGTCACAATGTTATGAAAATATGAGCATAGGAAATTTACCTTTTTAACTTTTTTGAATTTAATATCATTTCTTCCTAATCCAAATAATTGTATCCGAAATTTTCCATACTTTAAAATTGATTTTTATATCACAAAAATGATTTAAAAATTACTACATTTAATTTATGTGCGAAAGCGTCATTAAGAAAATAAATATTAATAGAGACTTATAATGTAACTATAAGTGCTTTATTTTAAACTAGCAGTAGCAACTGGAAACATTCGCCTAGCATGCATAATGTTAAAGAAGAAAAACCTCTACCAGTAAAGACACCATATTATTGCCAAGTTTTGTATAGGTGCACTGCATGCATTTGAACATAACGTGTTTATGTTTTAATCCGTAAGATCACTCATTTCTTAGATGCCAAAAACCTGAGCAGCATTCTTCAAAGTTTCAATTTCGAGAGAAAAGATCTTATGTTAATAATACATTCTATTGTGCTCCTTCTGATCTTTCTTAAAACACTGAATCATGGATCTCAATAAACAAAATTCTAGGCAGTCGTGGATATGAGCGAAGAAGAATTTCTTGAATGAAAATACTTTCTAAAATAGTCAAAATAAACGGTAAAGTAGGTGGTAATTGCTAGGTGGATAACGGGCATCCAGAACGGATATACACTTAATGAAGAAGAACATTCGTTAAATCAAAGAACTATATTGTCTAATATTACCACAAATCGTATAAGTCACCCTGTATACATGTTGCACGGAATATCACGTCACAAACAAGAACGAAGCAATAAGAAGCTGTTTCAATTACCGGCGTCTTTAGAAAAGCGACTTAACAGGAGCATGTAGCCAGTATAGAGACTCCGCATTATAGAATCGCAAATCCTGCAATTGTTCGACAGACGCATTCAATTTTCAGCCCTTGTATCTGTCAATGCGCTCTATTAATAGTATGCTTAATTCAGAATTCCATCTGTGCCGATAGTATTTGAATCTAACTTATTTAAATAAACTGGGTGTATGACTCTAGGGAAAATTTCAGTTTATATAAAACGTTACAGGCAATATTTTATTTTATTAACTTCGTGATTTACAAACTCATTTCGGAACAATATATATTACAGTTTACTTTTCACTAAAACGTAAACAAATTTTATTGCAAATCCACTCTTTAGAGTTGTTTTTTTTAATAGGTAACATGTATTCTACTCGTATTTATGCTCAAATTTTCTGAAACTATCGGTCGTATTTTCCGATAAAGATATTTGACGAATAGTGTGGTTACCCTTCTTATAAAAAAAAATCTTTTACATGTTAGTGTGTCTATATTAAATAGTTAAAATTATTTATACTTTAACTAGGGACCTTCCGTGAGACTGAGCGTCCTTCCCTGTGACAGAATTTCTTGCCTTTGGGGCTGAACGTCCGTCAGCGACCTTTTCTATGCCGACCTAGAGAGTTCCCGGTTCCATTTAGCCAGATAGAGGCCTTTTGTCGAGGTGATACGACCACATGGTGGGAAAGTGGCTTTGCACGAAACTGCGGTGGATTCCACGGCAAAAGACAAGTTGGCTCTACCGTGTTTTAAATTTTATATCTGACCTTATCGTTAGACGAATGTAGGTTGTATATTTTCTTATATCGTACCTATTGCCATTATTTATCGTTTTGTTTAATAAATTTACCGTTAAACGACTGTAGGTCGTCTATTTTCTGATATCGTGCCTATTCCCGTTGCTGATAGCTTTTGTTTAATTAACTTACTGTTAAACAACTGTAAGTCGTTTGTTATCTTATATCGTACCTATTACCGTTATTTCTCATTTTCGTTCAATGAACTTACCCTGTTTGCTTATTGAGCTTACCGATAAACAAATTTAGGTTATCTATTATTGCGTATCATATTTAATCCTGTTCCTTATCATATTTTCTTTAGAGATACTTATTCATTATCATATCTGGTATTATCTCGAGTGCAGAATGCATTTTACTAATGTTCTATTTTTACTGTAATTGGGTGTAAGCCTCATGGCAGTAAATTGTTTCAGATAACTGCAATTTGCAACTTTAATTTTTCGCCTTAATACCGGTATCGAACTGAGCTCACTTCGTGATTCCCTGTAGATACTTACCGGCTAGATATATATCTTTACTTCATAGGTTAATTCACGAAAGGTACAGAAGGTACAAACTTTTTGATGCATTTTTCTAGGTTTGCCTGACATACACAGGTCAAGTAGTAGCCAATAATTACTGTAGTATAGTACTGTCTATCGCCGATAAACTTAGCAGGTTACGGATAGATAGCGCCGGCTACAACACACTACTAGTTAGTATATCTTTATTAACTACTTATTGCTATAATGATATTATCCCTGTCATGGGATTAATTAAGAATAATTTTTTTAGTAGATACTGCTTATGGTTAGTACTTTATGACTAACTGCGATTGGTTAGAACCTCAAGAATTCAAGTTTTAGTTAAATCTATTACCAAACAGAAATTAGGCAAACTTAAGGATATAGGACATAGATTAAAACTTAGAATCTTGGGTTAATTATATTTGATAGTCTGATAATCTAGACGATATACACATCTTCTCATTAGTTTATGGGCGATACCATAAACTCAACTTAATTTATTGTCTTTAGAGTGTCTATGAAAGCATTTAAGATTTTAATAAATAGTTTAATTGGAATCTTGATGTTTATTTTGGTAAGTTAGTGTCAAAGGTGCCCTTCTTAATAAAGTTATATCTAAATTTCACGATATTCATATCTAGATTATGTTTCTAATTTTGACTGCCCTAATTTCAATATTCAAAAATCATTGATATATTCCTAGTTAAAAATTTAGTGGCGCCTTCGCCTAACTGCCAACTCTTCGACACATGCCTTTAAATAAAATTAAAGCCGCTGAGTGAACCTGACAAGTGGACCGTTTGTTAGGCAATTAGCAAATCGTGTTACAAACTCTAATTGTGATTTTGAGTATCAGAAGTACTACAATCTATGTCTTTCCAAGTAGAACACTGTGACCGAGAAGCGTTTAAAATGTCACTTGCAGTTACCAATGGTGCTGGTCCATGCTGTTCTGTAGTAGGAACACTAGCAACATTGTTCAGTACTCCAAATTCTGTTGGCATCTTTCATCTTAATTCATCGCTGATGGACACCATAGGTTTTAAACGTCTTGGTTGATGCTCCTTATATTCTAAGAGATTATTGGTTACTTTGTCCTCCTTGCAACATCTGTAAAATAGTGTCATCAGGAAGCCAAATGCCAGTTTTATTGAAACCTTTTACTGCTGGTTTCATATTCGCAGCATTTAGAAAGGCACTAATAAATAGTGTAGGAATTTTCATTATGGTAACAACCTTTCCGGGATTACAAAGAAGCTACGTACGAACTTCACTAATAGTAAATGTGTCATTGAAAGAAAGATCCAATGGTTGGACTTTATGGCTTGTATGTAATGAACATGTAAAAGAAGTTATACATTTTTCGTGGGTTGCATGCTCGTCCAAAAAGAGAAGCACAGGATTTCCTTCACTTGCTCTAGAAAATTTTACGAATAATTTGAACCATTGTATAAAAGGTCTATCTATTATTATCCACCCGGGTCGCTTATTTCCATGTTGAAATTAAAACATGGAGATTAAATTGTTTCAAATTTTTAGAAATAAATAAGCCAAAGAAAAGTAATATTTTACTTAATAACCATATGGACTCTAATAACTCGGCAATGCTAAATTTATATTGATAATTTCAATAGAATTAGGTTTTTTCGTAGGGATGAACTTGGTTTGTTACTGTGTATTGGGCATCTACATTTTATTACCATCAATACAAATGTCCTACATGGACACTTTCAATTTAATAACTGACGAGGATCCAGTGTCATCATTATTTAAATAAATATATTTAGATTGGCACAATTTTTCTGTTTTTTTTTCCTAAATACTTTCTTTATTATTATTTCCTTCGGTGCTAATTTCCTTCATTTTTCGAGAAATACCTTCCGCAATAATTCAATTCACCCGTTGTTGTATTTGGTAAGTTAGCCTATTTAAATTAGTATAATTCGTCTCTACCTTGATAAGTGTATATCTGTTAATTCCAAAGATGAATGGTCACAGGATTTTTATTTAGTTGAAACTAATTTAAGAGTTCTAGGTTCATATTCATTACTTTTTACATATTTGCATTTGCAAATGTCGAAGTCTGAACGACACTGACAGTGAGAACCAGCTGAAGCATCTCTCAGCCGTACTCTTGCAGGTTATGAACCCAAGCCATAAGTATCTTCAAATTCATTCTTGGTATTTTTAGTAGAAGATTATCAGTGATTAATAAAGAATATTAAAATAATATTAATAGAATGACATTATATAATATACCTATTAATTATTTGCTCTAACATGGCAAAAAATTCAATAATTTATTATATCAAAAAATATTGTAATAAATCAATATTATGAAAATATTTAAAAATTATTGTTATCGAAATCCTACTATAGTTTTCTGTATATACTGTTTGTATTTTTTTTTTAATTCTGAGGATTCCTACGTCAATGTTATTAACAATTATTTGCGTGATAAATATTGGCGTTTATGTAATCTTATTTTATTTTATGTATATTAATTTTATTGACTGATTATGTTTTATAATTTGCATATACGCCTTTATTATTATTAATTCGCATTTATTTTATAAATGTTATAAAATGTTTTAATTTTGCTTTATTATTTAGTAATGGATATGTGTGTGGATGATTTATAAATCATTTGCATATAATACTTAAGCGTTAGATCTACTGCTTGGTCAATAAAGCTGTATTTTCTTGGCCAATAAAGATATTTTTGAATTTTATTATTTTGATAACCTACCTACATTTATAATAATTAATATTGAACCTCTATTCTCGAAAACATTGTTATTGTTATTGCAGCTGAGTCCCCATTGAGGTCGTCTGATTGAAGTTAAAATTTTCTGGTCTGAAACAATACCGATAATGCTAAAAAATCAAACATTTATTTCATTTTGATTTCATAATATCGATACAGCGGAAGTTTGAATATTCTATAAATAATGGATACTAATATTATGTGGTACATATTTAGAATACATACTTAATTATTTCCAGCGTTACTTGAAAATCGTAACGAGTTCATTTACGGTTAATTTTGTTTATAAGTGTGACATAAAATCGATTTTAAAATTACTTTCACATAATAATAGCTTTATTTTAGTAACGCATTATTGTAACTTCGTTAAAAGTAGCTCGTCATTTTAAAAGTACTTCAAAAATGCCCCCTTATTACATAGATTTTACCCACCAAAACTCAAAACCAAAAGTAAGAAATGCCAATATGTTTTAGTTTTTTTAAGTCTGACTATGTGAAAGAGTTTACTGCTGAAGTCTTGTTGGACAATTCAAACAGATAAAGCGAATTTTTATGTTAATTCTAGAGTTAAATATTTCAACGAATATAAATATCAATCCGCGGCACTCTAACATTGTGCAGTCAAGTCCCTCTAATAGCACTTATAAAAACTACAATATTTAAAATTACAGAAGATTCAAGCTTTGTCACTAATAGTTATTTACCTAACTAGTGCGGAAAGTGATACTTTTCCACACGCGACTGCAGTTTACCGAACGACAATACGAATTGACGTATTTCTCAACAGATAACATTGATGATAAGGACAACTTACTAGTAATCAAAATTTCCAACACAAAAACGTATTCAAGTCGAACCTTTGTTATATCTAATGACTTAAAAAATGATATGTAATTTGGTACATTAAAATCACGTTATTTGTTATTGTTTATGTTTCATTAAAAAATGCAAATAAAATGTAAATGAGTGAAGACTTCAATTTTTTTTCCGCACGAAAATACTTCCGCACTGATGAGCGTGAGGAAAGTATTTGCCTGTGGAAAAGTGCAACTTTCCGCACAGTCATGCGTGCGGAAAATGTGTACTTTCCGCACGCTTGTAGAAACAGTTATTACATTGCGCGTCGCCATAACAGCAAGTTGAGGCCAGGGATGGGTAGGTGCAAACTGCATATGTATACATATTCTACTGTATATTCTAATTTCATACCCTAGCCATCTTCTGCATTTTCTGGTGTAGAAAATTAATATATAAGTAAAAACTTAACGCAACATTTAAAAAATATTTTTTTCTTCAAACGTCAGTAAATCCGTCATTACTCGACTGTGTAGGCGGCCGTGAAGTTTCGTTTTTCCTCCGCCGGAGCTTTACTTTTCACTTTTCCGCCGGCGGAGGTAAAAGTGTTGTCATAGCAACATAGATACAATACAAACAGACGACAAAATAAGCGTCAAAGCGTCAACAACTCAAGATTTATTAAACTACAATTTGTATTTATCACTCAATTTGTGACTGCATTTCTTAGAATTACTAATTTGGGTACAAATTGATTATTATTTAATCGAACTTACTCAATGACTGCTTATCAATACGGAATTAAAACGCAATCGGAGACGCAATCTTAAAAAAATAATTATTGTTGACAGTGTCCACTGACAGCTTTATGTTACATTACTATAGCAACAACCTGTGCCTATTCACCGACACTGGTCTAAGCCGCCTTGCGAACCCACTTATCTTTAATAATAATTAGATATTATTACTATTAAAAAGAGATGTTTTTGCATTAATTTGTCGACATTTGAAGAAAAAACAGCATATTTTATTTGGAGGAAAAGTTACTTTTCATGGCTTGCTCTCTATTACCAGCCTCACTCCGTTCGGCTGTTAAACACGAGCGCGCCATGAAAAGTATCACTTTTCCTCCATATAAAATAATATACTATTATCACTAAAAATAAGTTATGCTAAACAAAAAACGAAAGCATTCTGAACTACCAAAAGATTTATGCCTATATCGTATTCACAACATTACCAAATATCATAAATAAAATAATAAATCTTTCGGTAGCCTCAAATATTAATATAAAAAGATTGATCATTATAAATAAAATACAGTCTCAACAAAATCAGTATTTATCAGATTTACTATTATCTCCGGGTGGTGATAAATATAAGTTAGCATTTTCGAATTTTTAGGAGTAAGACGACTTCATATAGGAGAGATTGAACATATTTGTCAAGGGTCATTGCAAATGAGCTGAAAAGGTGGGAATAGTGTCTAGCTTAATGGCCAATCTGGACAGGGAAGGAAAATATTTTTCTGCTAGTTCCCAAAAAGTTCTAACTCTTATAATTTTTTTGCCGCTGAGTTTTAAAAATGCGTTTCGATTATTCTTAAAGTGTTGAAGACCATTTAAACCTTGGGCATCTTAATTGTCTTTTAAAAAAATCATGTACATTTCATATTTGATCCTCGGTTAAAATTTTCCCTCGATAAACTGGATGTAGATAGTTGGCAGCCAGTTAGTAGATATTTAAGGCGCTTTTCGTGTTTTTTCAAATATGGATATATTTATCAAAACCTTCTGGCAGCTGCAACTTCAACCATACCTCAGTTGCATCTACAATTATTGAAATCTGGGTACGTTGCTATGAGCTAACAAGTTTGCAGACTGGATCAAATAATTTCACAATAATTTCAACTTGTTCCTTAAAATTTTCGTCAAAAACGGGTTGCGTTCTATTGGTTACAAAATCTCGAAGTTTTCTACATCAGTTATGGTTCGCATTGGCCTTCAGTTATTCAAATATCTCACAAATGAGTAGCGAATAGAGCACCAACGTGTTTCTCCAGCAAGGCTTTTCCGCCCAATTTTAATAAACTGCCCTCAAGATCAGGTGTCGAAAATTCTTGCAATACTAACTGAACTTTGCCAGCAATTTTTCAGAAACTAATTGCAGTATGACTATTGCAGTTTGTGTAACACAAATCTGTTTAAGCACTGATTATCTTCATATTGTCCAAATAGATTGCCTAAATATCAACATCATATATTTCTTTCGCAATAGCTACCCAATTTTCCACAATTTCTTGAAGTTTGCCACCAGTTTCTCCTTCTCCTGTTAAACTAAATGATTCCAGAAAACTATATCACTATCAACGATCTGAATTAGACATATAACATTCTGTGCTGCTGTTTGAATTTTTCCAACCATCAATTAGCATAACGGATGCCTTATCGATCTTTTTAATGTAGTATCTGCAATTCTCATAGCAGTTTGGTAGTAAGCTAGTTGATAATTGTTTTCAATAAGGCAATTTATATGAAGGACATATTAGACCTATAAAATATTTAAAATGGTCCGATTCAACGAGAGGAAAATGTATATTACAACCAAACATATTTCCCCACGATACCATGTTAACTTTTCCTTGTTCTTTAGATGATATTTTATCGCAAAAGTCTGCAGTTTTTTTTTAAACAAATTCCAGGTTCTGTTTGCAGTAGTCGAAGCCTTCCACTTGTTGCCAGAAAAAGAAGTTATTATTAATAAAACTCTAGTATCTACTAGGTATTTACCCATCTACATAATAATTTAAAAAATAGTTTATTAAGAAAATGGTGTATCAGATTTAAAAAAAAAAATTTGTCAAATCAAGCACTCAATTTTTAAGATCAAGAATTATAGTTATATTTAAGTTAATATATGATTTTTATTATTACCTAAAACTAAATATTCTAATATTTACCTTGTTTTGGTTACTCAAGGGTGAATCGAATATAGGGTTATTGTGGAGATGCTGGAAGAGCAAGTTGGGACATTATGAACTCCTGCTAAAAGGCTTGTTGCGTATTGTAGCTATTTTGTGCTATAATCGTTATCACTTCTCTCATATAAACTGCCATTGTTTTTGGGTTTCTGTTCTTTGTGATCTTCGTGGTTTTGCCAGTTGAATATATTTCACTAGATTTAAGTAAAACAGCAGTTTTAAATTCGATTGATGAATTCACAACCACTATGACGTAAACTAACCTACAAATCTCGCTTTAAATTATGAGAGTACTGCGAAAGTCGGGGATGTTCCGAAATATCATGAATCAAGATTCAGGGGAAGTTCCGCATTGCGTGTGATTTATCACAATTGCATGGTGGTTATGAGATATCGCTTGTCGAATAAGAATCATAATAATTCAAACTAAAAGTGTTAATCTTACAAATGTTTGCCTATTCTCTCCACTTATTCATAAATGAGAGCCGCTTGCTCTGGCTCCAGGGTGTAAACAGCACAAGTGCTAGTTTAGTGACCCTAACGAAGCTGAAAAACCTAAAGGAAACTGGAAGAACGGTCGACGTTTCGAGGAACAAATCTGTCTGTCATTGTCAAGAACGAACAAATCTAAAAATGAAAATGGTTAGTAAAATGTAAATTACTGTTAAAAATTCTTGCAGATTGTCAAGCTTTGAATTGACTTTGACAAGATGACAATTATAATGTCATATCATTTAAGTACTGATTACAGTTACTGGTCTTTTGGGTTAGTGTGATATTGAGGTGTTATTATGTAAATAATTAATTCGTTTCTTGGGTGTTATATAATCTACAATTTGGTTTTATTCGCCTAGGAAGAAATCAATGATTTTTGTTGAAAGGTTTAGTCAATTTTTAAGTGTCCCTTATCAACTTCAGTTTTTAGAAAGGTAACCAGGTGCTATGAAAACTAACAGAAGTTGAAGCAACACATTCATCTTTATTTAATAAAATTAAAGCACTTTCTTTAATTTTACAATGGTGATGATGATGGTTCCTTTGCTAAAATACTTGTAGCGTTCCATTGTATTATGTGATTGTTATCAAATGCATGTTGACAGATATGTAATTTGTGGAATTGTGTATTTTTAATATAAGTTTGGTGTTCTTTTATACGTTTTGATAATGGTCTACAGGTTTCACCTATACAAAATTTATTGCATTCACATGGTATCTTATAGATAACATTTTTAGTAGTTTCATTTTCATTGAGTGTTTTTTTTTAGTTTGGATCAAAGATGAAAACATTGTGGAGATATTAGAAAAAATATATATTGCAGTTATGTGTATAACACTACATGCAAAGATCGCTTGCCTATAATGAATAATAATATGTATACTCAAACGTTGCACGTTGCACGATATTTGGCATTAAATCTGATCCAAGCAAAAGAACTCCAATAAATTTAAATTTTCATAAAAACACTGTGTCTCCACAACTAAGATAAATATCGAGAGAAATTCAAAAACCATCTAGGGTAAGCAAGCATATCCGCAATACTTTCACCAATTCTGTTCCTCATCATGACCTGCTGACCGAAACCAATAATCCTGTTTACAGTTTTGCAGATGGCAGTACCTTTACCTCCCAATTTAGATCAGAAACCCTTTACCAGCTTAATTAATTAAGATCTGGAGAAAGTTCGAACTTGGGGGCGACAGAAATTTGATGTCCAATTCTATGCAGCAAAAACCCAAGCAGCCACGTTTACCAAGAATGCCAGTACTTCGGGCTCTGACATCATTATGGCAGGTTACACTATTCCCTCATCCTACTGGGTGTCTCGATCAACAGTAATATATTCTGGCACGACCATGTTGCTAACATGGCAAAATCAGCCTCGCAGAAGCTTGATGTGTTATTTCGCAACAAAAAACCCTATACATCGCAGTAGCTACTCTTGCTCTACAAAGCGCAAATAAAACCATGCTTAGAATCTTGCTCACACATCGGGGGGTGCTACACCTAAGTACATCCTAAAGCTACTGGATTCCATTCCGAAGAGAGCTGTGTGTCTCGTCGGCCACCCATAGTTGACCCGGGATCTGGATAATCTGGAATACCGCAGGCATGTGGCCAAGATATCCATTTTTTACAGAGTTTTTAATAGCAGATGTTCCCAGGATTTGGCCCGCTTCATCCCGCTCCCAGCAACGCCTGTTAGAGAGCCACGACAGACGGCAAGAGCGCCCGTTCGTTGTACAGCTGGAAACACCTAGAACAGCACTTTACAAGAACTCCTTTGTCTACCGCACTGCATCGCGGTGGAACTCACTTCCAGGACATCTATTTCCCTCAAATTACAACCTAGAGCTATATAAGAACCGTGTCAATCGACATCTTCGCACACGTACCGCTCGTCGAGTGCCATAGGATCTTCCATAAACTGCCACTGCCATAAACATCCCTATAAAATGTCAGGACAAATAACTATCAGAATCGGTATTCTTTAACAAATCTTTTAAAAATATCTACGTTTCTATTTATCATCCTGATTTCTGTATTATCGTCGCGCGTCGTTAAGAATCATTCGCCATGTTAATAAAAGCGTTTCATAACTCTGTCTGTACTTTAAAATTATTTTTAAGTTATACGATTTTTAAACTAAGAACAACTTTCGCTCGCAACTTGTAACGATTACTGATATTCTTAGTTTAAATTAGAACAAATCGCGAGAAAGAAACGAAAATATAAGAATACAATTTTCCGAAAACAGGTAAATAGTTCTCGGTAAATATCGAACGCCAATCATGGTGACTGACACTGATTGTTCAGACAGAGTCATAAATTGTGGAAGATAAAAACTTAAAACTAAATACCTAATGAAATAATATATATCTAACCTATAAATGTCACCTGAAATGTTTGATCACAGAGAAAAAATTAATTGCGAAGAAAATTCTTTAAATTGGGGTTAAATATACGTATTAAGATAGACGTTTATAACTGTCTAATTACAATAATTAATGCTTATTTTTGGTCTAAAAAGGAAAGCGTTTATCGGATAATAATTTGACTTAACACTGTATAATATTAATTTTGACGATATTTAGCATATCAAATTTGTCATAATAAGAAATACTTAATTTATATTTTTTTATTTCGTATTTTCGTGTCGGTTTAAGGATTAAGTTTGCACACGTAGGGTTCAAAAGAGTATATATTATTTCATAATTGCAGCTGTAAAAAATATATTTCTTTGGCTACTAGCATCGTGCAACTGTAAATTAAGCGCCTTAGAGGAAGGGTCGATTACTAATAACCCTCCCTTCTGTAAACCATTGGCCATGTAATTTATTTTAACTAATATACAATAATCTATAGTGGAATTGCTGCCTCATTGGAGAAAAAGTTAACTTATGAGATTCTTGATAGATTGTGGTGGCATTTTTTTACAACGTCTGCAATTCTACGGATGCACTAAAGATGCTCATAAGATTCATACGCCCGTTGATGATATGACCAGAGTAACAACTATTAGTCTCTGCCCAGGTGTGATCCTGCAATTATTGAGGATTGATCGGACTTTCATGGATATTTTTGGTGACTTCAACAGTTACAGTGATAGTTCTAAAAGTTATATGTTTATAATACAAGTGCTAGATAAGAAAGGTAAAACACATAACACACGATGTAATAGGTGTTATGTAATGATCTTAGTTATTATTTTATGAAGAAATGTTAGTTTTCAAATAATATTTATCATGGCGGCATGATAATAAACTTCAACAGGTGATTAAATTTGATTATAGAGGCTGGCCAAAGGAAGTTAGGCGTTTCAACTATAAACTTGGTGCCTTACGACTAGTGGAATCAATTGCATCCATACAAAATAGACAATTGTTTTTTTTTTGAAGCTGGCTATATTTACCTGTGCTCCATTCCAATAAGGCAAAATCAATTGGCCTAGAGCTCTGCATTATTACTGTTCTCAAACAATTTTTATTCGCATTGACAGATAGAACAATTATTGTCTTGCTTCTAACAAAAATGCTTCAGAATAGAAGCAGTGGTAACTAGTTTTTTGTCTTTTACAAAACACGTATCCTCATTCGCACCCCAAATTCACTAATTTGGTTCAAGAGCAATTTGCTCAGGACTGATGTTTCTTTGTTTAAAACTTATCTACATAATTGATTAACTCAAAAAATTTCTGCAATTATGTTTTATTTTTGGGAACTGTCAATTCTATAATTGCTTTTATTTTTTCATGATTCACCTCAATTTCATTTTCTGATATTATATGTCCAAGACCAAACTCTATTTCATTTGAACTAAAAGTTAAATACTGCAGCAATATTAGTGTCCTCAATAATTAAATGTATGTGAAGTTGTGGGTATAGGACTTATAACAAAAACTTCCTTAATCGAAATTTGCCGACGTTTCGACCATTTATTGCGGTCATTTTCAAGGCTACAATAGGAAAAAACTGTACTACAATTTAGCATAACCTGTGCTTACAATTAATCCTTTTCTTTTTCTTTCAGTTACTATTTTCATTCAAACAGACTGATAATTTTAAGTACAAATTAATTTGAACAGACATTTTCATTAAGAAGCACAGGTTATGCCAAATTGTAGTACAGTTTTTCCTATTGTCCTGGGTTCAATTTTCCATGCCTGTGAACACATCTATAAACTCTTCTACAATATCATTCTTCATACAAATCTTATACACTATACCCAAAATAATAGAATTCTGGCAATAATACAACTGCAAACCTAGTATTTCTTTGAATTTCATTTATGAGAAATCATACTATTGGTATTCTATTTCCACTATGTTGGGGTTTGGAACCTTCGGCAACATGCACTAAAACGGAGTTTTATCCACAATACCGAAACAGAATTATTGCACTCGACGCGCGTTTCGCTAACCATGTTAGCATCATCAGGAGATGATTAAAACTAAATTTAAAACTCTACCTAACTCGCTTTTATACTAAATGTTTGCTTAATCAAGCGGAACCACAGGGACTAATCCTGGAATCCCATTAGGCACGCTCGATCAACCAATACAATGGACTATACGGAATAGGCCCTCTATCTCTATTTAAACTATTCTTACGTTTAATAATTTCCATACTTTCATATGCGTCTAATAATCTCCTATCAGTTATATTATGAATTAATTTTAAATTTTTAATAGTTATTCTATGATTATTATCAAAAGCATGCTCGGCAACACTTGATTTTTCTGTTCTACCATACTTTAAATGAGCTATGTGTTCCTTGAATCTCGTGTGTATAGATCTTCTAGTTTGCCCAACATACTTTTGGTTACAATCCATGCATTCAATTTCATATATTCCACTTCTTTCTAATATTTCAATGTTATCCTATGGACCCCCTAATAATTTCTTAATGTTAAACTGAGTTTGGTATACTAATTTTAAACCTACTTCCTTAAAGACTTTTTGAAATCCTCTAGTATACTGAGGATTATATGGTATCGAGACATATTTTGTATTGTCATCCTTATTGACGAAAGAAGTGGAATCACGAATGGTCTTTCTAAACAAATGCCTATTAATTAGTCTATTTATTAAGTTAGTATTAAAACCATTAACTTTCGCTATATTCCTAATTGTCTCCTTTTCATTGTTAAATCTTTCTCTGCTGAGAGGAAAGTTAACCATACGGTGTACCAAAAAATGAAAGCTGGCCATTTTGTGTTGGTCGCAGTGGAAGGAGTCATTAGGAATATATCGGTTAGTGGCAGTACTTTTTCTATAAATATCAAATTCTAGTGTGTTATTATCGTTCCTAACTACTAAAGTATCCAAAAATGGAAGTTTGCCATTGTTCTCGACTTCATAAGTAAATTTAATGGTGGGGAAACGGTTGTTTTTGTGACGAAAATCGCGAATCCACATACCTGTACCATACCCTTGGAAAATATTCGAACTCTTGACTGATTTCATTTTCAAATTTACTCATGAAAAGGTTAGCTAAGAACGGCGATAAACAGTTGCCCATTGCCGTGCCTTCAAGTTGTTGGTAATAGTTATTTTTATATTGAAAATAATTTTGATTCATGCAAAGTTTGGTTAAAGTTAAATATTCTTGTTTGATTTCGTTATCAAAACTGTTCATCTCAAGTAATTCACCAAGGTATTGCAAGGTCTGAGGTATTGGTACACTAGGGAACAATGAGCAAACATCAAACGAGATTAAAATTTCACCTTCCTTAAGGTTCGTACCTTTAATTTTGTTTATGAAATCTAAGGAATTTAGTACTCCTGAATTCTGTTGTTTTATAGGTCAATTTTCAAACTGGTTTGCTAGCCACTTGGATATATTATAAGTTGGCCATCCTATTGCCGAGACTATGGGACGCATTGCCTGAATCTTGTGAAGACAATATAGTTTCGGCATAACAGGATTGCTCACAGATAGTTTGTATTTAATTTTATCAGTAATAAGGTTGTTACATTTCTTCAAAGTGTTTTTAACTTGTGTTACCATCTTAGATAACGGATTCCTTGAGATTTTGTTATAAGGCCCGGATTCCATTAAATTATCAACTCGTTGAAAATATTCGCTTTTGTCTAAAATAACAACCTTATTAAGTACTTTGTCAGCTTTTAGATAGAAAACATCTTTCTCCTTTAATCTCTTGATTGTATTTTTTCCTTTTCCAGGACGAGAGTTAACATTATTATTAATTACATTTTTTGAGATCTGATTCTTGCATGCTTATCTAACAAATCCTTTAGTAGAGTCAGGAAGATGTTGAATAGAGCATTAGCATAGAGTATTATTCAAAAAAATATATTTTTATAGGTGGTATGATTGTTAATTTGCTTAATGATATCTGAAGACGATACCGGTAAACGGTTATATTGTAGGCAATAGTACTAATAATGACAACACAACAAGAGTTACTAGAAATAATAGTATATTTCTTATACATCACTTAATCATAAACAAGATTTAATATACTATATCGGTGATAAATTGTGCAATATCTGATCATAAACCCTTGAATGTTAAAATAGAATTAAGTTTAAATAAGTACAAACCCAATTTAAAGTGGTGAACCATGTATAGTTTAAACTAAGAATTGAGTAATCAATTGATAGCAGTACTGTGATTGGGTCATGTAGAACCTTAACTTAGTCTTTTTCACAAGGATGCTTCCTATAAGGTAGCGTTAAAGCATCACGAGTGAAATGATTGGCTTCCTGAACCTGGTGAAAGAACCAAATATAATTTATAAAGTACTCGCTGATATAGGAAAAATAAGTAAAAATAATGTGTAATAGAGTACTTATAGAACTAAAAGTTATTTAGTTATTTTGATTCATTCTCAACTGTATTGAGCTCTGCCACATTAAAGACAAGTCTGCAAGCGCTGTAATTCATGCATTAAAAAAACCTCTTCTAACTTTGGCGTACCTGATATTATTTCGTCTGACAATATTCCACTGACAACAGTTTTATGTTTTGAAGTGGCACTGCTTTAATATAGAAACTCTCCTTTAAAACATGTGGGATTTTTACCATACCAACTGCTGAATAGCCGCATTTGTAAATCAAAAATTCCAATTAGTGCTGAACTATGAGAACCTAAGTTGTGTGAAGGTGTAAAGGAGAAATTTGAAAATAAGCATGGGATCTATCATAAGTATTACGACTTCAAAGGATTTGGAACTGATACTGATGTAACTGTTTATGACCATGTTAATAGGAAGTGGGAACCTGAAAAAGTTATTGCTGGACATAATACACCACGTTCATATGTTGTCCAAAGTAAAACTGGTGACTTAGTTCGACGCAATTAACATAAAAGAGTCTTTAAACAAATTTAGAACTGCTTCCTCTGAACATGATTATGAATTAAATAATGAACCCAACCTGTTTGTACAAGACGACCAACTCCAGACTGTGATTAATAACCCGCCCTATTTTCGAGTCAAGACTGGAGAACAAAGTTCATCAATAATTCATAACCCTTCAAGCACTATTTCACCAATGTTTAAGATTAGGTTTGGTCGTCTTATTCAAGTCCCTCAGAGGCTTGATTTATAGAAGGAAGGATGTGTAATAGAGTAGCTAGCAACTTTGCATGCTGCTACGAAGCTCAGGCCACCACCTGACGCACGAAGGATGCAGATGGTTATGACCATAACTAAGAATGTGTAGTCACGTTCCATAGGTTTTATTTATTATTTCTAACCCTGAGTTTAGCTCCATTCTGGATAGTTCCAGGATATGACAAATAATGTTTATGATGACTGAACGAGATTTTTAAGAAATTGAAAAATAAAATTAATGGTGAAGCACGCAATCAAAAATCATTATTTATTCACTAAATTGACAGTAACACAAAAAAAGCAATGGAAAGTTTTGTTCTTGTTTTAAATCAAAAGGAATCCAAAGATAGCATGGGTGCGATAGGAGTAAATGACATAACAATATCAGACCAATTGGAAATGTCAACTGAGTTTAACAGACTCTTCGCCATTATAGTGTCAATCCATTGTTGAGTCCAAGTAATAAACATCTTAGTATGAGTAGTGTAATTGATTTGAGATTTGGAGAGTTGGATTATGTATTTGGAACAAACAGCTGAAACAAGAGAAATTCTACCGCATGTAATGATGGTGATCTAATACTTGTCGGTGAATCAATACTACTAATCCTAACAAATCTTATTAATGTAGTATTTATTTTAGATCAATTTATAGGAAAAGTAACCTCGCGGTGATGTGACTGATGTTCAAAGTTACAGACCCTCCATAACAGTTGTGTGTTCTCTATCAAACATCATAGAAACTTTAATAAAAGTAAGAACAATACAATTTATTAGTTTACATATAGGTTTTGATGTATATCAGTATGGTACCATAACAGAAAAGGGTAAACTGGGTGTTTTCATCGATGTGAGAAAAGCTTTTGATGTATAGTTTGCCTCTCGGTCCTGCTTAGAAATCTAAGTAATATATAAGGGAGAAATTCATTCTATTATGAACACTTATTTAAATGATAGGCCACAATTGGACCGGGTATACAGTGCCATCAATGGAACAGTAGCGAACAATTGTAAAGTGCCCCAGGGCGCTGTCTAAGGCCTCTCTTGTACTTGCTTCTGGTGCTGTGGTTGAGGGAGGTGAGACTAGGTAGTATTTTTCTTTTGTCGATGACACAGCTTTTTTTGCGGTAGAACTGATGTGCTAGTACCTACTTCTTGAAAGAAGCATTCATGATGACTTGTCTAAATATCATAAATGGTTGCTCCCCATAAAATTAGGACTGATTATCAAGAAGACTGTGTACATGGGGTTTAATTAAATAATTAGGCTGCTTGTGTCCTCCAGTTGATGATGTTCAGCTTTCTAGGCTTTAGTCAAGTGAACACTTGAATTGAAGAATCGCATTGATAAAATGAACAAAAAAAGAATACCAAAGTTGGGTGCCTTATGTAGGTGCTCTGGTTACTGAAGTACTGCTAATCGCTATCTAGTTTACGAATTGAACCTCAGGTATTTGGTAAATATTTCAGGAACTTGTAGGATAGTAAATTAAATCAAAACTCCTTAGAAGGCTTTAAAGATTTTATTCCAAAAACCCTATCGAACACCAAAAATAATTGCACTTTACTTGGAAACAAAACTACGACCTGTAAAGTATTTACTGAAGTTGGAACAATCTAAGCAAATTTCAGAAATTTTAATAGGCATACTCAAGTGCAATGGTATCTTATCAGTTAACAATGAGTTTTACAGTTATAGCACCAGGGGTAGTAAAAATATTCACATTTCATTTGTTGGAACCAATAAAGCTCTTAACAATCCCTCAACGCAGGCAGCCCTGAGTTTTAATTTAATACTATTAAATAAAAGAGAGATGCCAATTTGTGGTTTTTTATGCGTGCATTCAAGCTATTTCGCATGTCTAAGCAATACCTCATATTTCTACAGATTATTTTTGGATGAAATTTGATGAATGTAACCTGTTAGTACCCAATGATGCCTTATGACTAGATGTAATTGGATAGCCCATGATTGTGTATACTATGTATTGTTATTTGCAGTCAGTTTTTATATTATGTATGTAATGTATCCTGATACTAGCCAATGACTGCTTAGGGACTGACAACGGCACTGTAATATGTAGCTTATGATAGTTTTTAAGGAGGAATATATTGTAACGTACTCTTGTAATTATATTGATATATTTTCTGTTTGTAAACATTTATATGATGAACTTCATACACACTGTAAGTAGTATATTTTGTTATTTAAATCAATTTTCTAAATGCACAACTTAATAATCAATTGACTTATTAATTTAACCAACCCAACCTTATGTTTTTGTGCCGACAAACCGTGCAGAACTAACTATTATTCTTTCTCTTCTTCTAGCAGTTGTCAATTAGTGTGACACACATTCTTCAGGTTGTAATAATAATTTAATTAATAGTTAGCCACTTCAAAGGCATAAACAAAAAAGGGCAAGAAAACAGGTGGTTCATTGTATCACGGTTATGAATAATGTATTTGAACCAAATTTAAATTCTTTGGGTGCAAGGCAGGCAAAAACCAGTTCCTCTACTTTCGTGAAAGACCGTATAATTTCATAAGTATATAATTGATTAGCCCGGAGATATTTTGAAGAAGGCAAAGTTCTGATTTACCTAATTATGTATGTTTGAAGAATTAAGTGAGGGTTTTTATGATCGTATTTGGTGAGAGTTTGGTGTTTTGCTTGTTTATGTTTTATTACAATCTCTAATGCGTAGGGAGTTATAACAAATAAATATGTTGTTCCTGTTCAGTTGAACATTCTGTCCAAATATGATTTTATTATTTTTATTTTTCTTCTAAAGCCAGCTTTTATCTGTCGTACTCAACCTGTCTCTTTCTTACCTTGTCTTGCCATTTTTCTTTATTCCTGAAATGTTTTCTTATATATGCGACATTTTCTTCATCCTAAATTATGTCTACTCCATTTAAGTTAATTCCATTTATTTAATACGCATTTCTTATTTTCGATTATTCATTAATATTTCATTCTGTAATGTTTATTAAGTCTGCCTTAGTACTTTTTCATTTTCGCTTTATAGAATTTTAATTTTTGACTTTTATATTGCCTTGCTCTATTTATCTCGCAAATATTACCAAGATTTTTTTTTATTTTGCATACTGCTTCTTCTTCTCCCATGATATGACCAACTGTAACGTATTATCTGTATTTTAGACTGCAACTATGTGTTATTTATGATTTGTATATTTTCTGTGTGCATTTTACCAATAATGAAGTTATTCAACAAAATTGGTCATTTTCTATTAACAAAAATATTGTGATGTAAGTAATATGTAAATAAACTTTTGTTAAGTATTAAATTAGTTTTGTTAATATTTGCCATTCAGCAAGGCCAATTTCAAATTTATGTCTCTTATTTAGTGACAGAGGTAATGAGCTCACAAAATATATGGTGAAATAAATAAAAAAACGAATTAATTGCATTAGGAAGAAATCAAGTGAAATCTATTCATAGATCTTTCCTTATTTTAGTATTACGCTTAAAAGTTTCATGTTTTAGTTTTTGTTGCTGTAGCTATTTCTATTTACGTCTATCTTTCTTCGTCCTTCTCTTACTCTGTGACCCATATTTTCTTTAATTTCTTCTCTGCCAGTGTATTTTTAATATTCAAGGCTCCTCGATATTTTCAAATTATTGTTTTAGCTATCTTTTATTTATTTATTTTGTCTGCTTCTTTTTCATTACTTCCATTTCTTATTTTCTGTGTGTTTTCTCATATTTCAGAATTCTCTCTTCAATTTTCTTACATACTTCTCTCACTTTGACGTTCACTTTCTACTATCCTTTTCTTTCTGCAATTACTTTATTTCATTGTTTTCACTTTCTTATTTTCCACATGCTTCGGAATGTTCTATTCTATTGGATACTTCTCTCATGCTCACTAATTTTTATTATCTCATTAGTTAACTTTCATATACTTTATTCTCTTCTTCCATTTGTCCTTATTTTATTATCTTGTTTCATGTTATCATTTTTCCATGCATCGGAATTCTCTATTCTATTGTATAATTCTCGCTTTGCTTCTACTTTGTTTTAAGTTTGTGTTCATAGATTCTATTATCCTATTCTTTGGCTCTTACTTTATTTTATCGTTTCTATTATCTTCTTTTACCTATATGTCTGAATTCCCTTTTCTACTATATAGTTCTCTATTTCCAATTACTATCATACCATGTCATGTTTCTCTTTATAGATTCTATTCTCATTGCCTTTCCGTCCCAACTTTATTTTACTATTTCTATTTTCTCCTTCTTTATTTTCTCAGTTTATCTATCGTATTCAACCTGGCCTTTTCTTACAATATCATTTCTACCTTAAATGTTTTCTTGTTTCTGCAACATTTTCTTCATCCTAAAATTCCTAAATTATGTTTGCTTCATTTCAATTTGTTCATTTATTTATTACGCTTTCCTTACTTATTTTTTTAAACTATTCTGTTACTTTCTTCTTCTGTAATTTTTATTAATTCTGTCTTTAGTTGTACTTTTTCATTTCCGGTCTATTTGTTCTATAGGATTATTATGTTATTAACTAACTTACAATAATTTTAATTATACAAAGTATCCCGAAAGTAGGGGGACATATTTTACTAGCGTGTTGTAAGGCCAAAACAAGAAAACAATTGTTACAGGGATTACAAGTGGCGTGCCTGAATTTTTTTTTCCAATATTGCCGAAACTACCTATCTATAATAAAATTAGGAAATGTCGAGATTTTTATAACGTTTAGGCTCACAAGCGATTTTACTTCAAATTTTAAAAGCTTAATCATAGACGTCACCTATAAGGCCGTTTCAGTGCAAAAATTACCCTTTTTGCACACTTATTTATTTTTCCAAATATTAATTTAAAATTGTGTAACTTAAAATTATTTTTTGTCTCCATTCATAACAAATGCATTGCTTATACGGATAACAATAATAAAAATAGTTAATTCGTACGTGAACATCAAATACGCTTTATTATGGCATACCTCAACTTTGTAAGCGACTTTATTCGAAATCCGTGCATTCCATCTTTTTTTTTTTATGGCAGTGGCATACACACTAAAGGGAGATCTTATGGCACTCGTTGAGCGGTGTGTGTGCGAAGATGTTGATTGACACGGTTCTTGAATCGTTGTAGGATTTAATTAGAGGAAAACAGATGTCCTGGGAGTGAGTTCCACATTAATGCAGTGCGCCAGACAAAGGAGTCCTTGTAAAGCGCTGTTCTAGTTGTTTCCAGTTCTACAAGGAACGGGTGCGCTCCTGCTATCTGTCTGACATGCGTCGCTGGGGGGCGGGAAGATGCGGGAAAAATCCTGGGAACATCTGCCTTGAAAATATCTGTAAAACAGGGATATCTCGGTCACATGTCTGCGGTGTCCATACTATCCAGATCCAGGGTCAACTCTGGGTCGCCGACGAGACGCACAGCTCGCTTCACTGATTTCACGATGTTAGCAACGTGGTCATGCCAAGACATAATGCAGAGACCGAGACACCCAGTAGTCCGATTGACGAGGATGAAGATCGATCCTGCCATAATGATATCATTATGGCTGCTTGGGTTTTTGCTGCATTGAACTGGACCAAATTCCTGTTCCCCAGGTTCAAACTTTCTCTAAATCTTGACTAATTGTTGTAATCTGCTCCTGTCTGCGGTGAACAGTCGCTTGTAAAGGTTTTTCTCATCTAAATTGGGAGACAAGGGTACTGTCATCTGCAAAACAGTAAACGACTATTGGTTTCGGTCAGCAGGTCATTGATATAAATGAGGAACAGAGTTGGTGACAGTATGCCCTGAGGCACTCCCGCATTAATGGGTGAATTTGTCGGAGATGTGTCCATCAACGGCAACGTGCAGAGATGGGTTCTTAAGGAAATTGGCAAGTCAGCTGCAGAGAGACGCTGGAAGTTCGAAGAACGGCAGAATGTTGAGCAATCCGTCGTGGCAAACTCTGTAAAATGCTTTCGAAATATCTAACGCACTGGCTCGATATTCTCCGTAGTTCTCAATTATCCTTCTCCATATATGAGTGACATAGGCCAATATATCTCCGGTCGATCTCTGTTTGCGGAAGCCGTATTATTTATCGCTAATTATACTTTTGATCTCGAGGTACTTGAGTAGTTGCTGGTTAACTACACTTTCCATGACTTTGGAGGTTATTGGAAGCAAGGCAATTTGGCGATAGTTTGAGGGCGTGGTTTTCTTTCCATTTTCTGGAACAGGTTGCGCGACTTTTCAAGAAGATAGATAAATCCCTTTTCAGTAAGAAAGAGAAAACGGTCTTTAGAAAATGGGTGTTAGTTCTTTGGCGCAGTTCTTTAACACGATGGCAGGTATTTCATCTGGCCTTGATGCCTTTTGCGTATCTAGCTCTTAGAGAAATTTACGAATATCAGGGTGGTGAAACTTAACTTCTGTCATGGTAGTGTTGATGTTGGATATGGTGGGGAGAGCTTTGCCATAGGAGACGTTTAAGGTAGAGTGCGATCAAAATATTTCGGCGAGCATGTTTGCTTTTTCTTTAGCTGTAGGCGCCGTGACGCCGCGTTCATCTGTCAAAGGTAAAAGAGACGTTTTTGTAAGGTTATTACTTACTGCCTTTGCTACCAACCAGAAATTCCTGGAGCCACTGGGGCATTGCAAAAGGTTATTCCTGCTTCTTTGATTGTGTTTATACTTAGTTTCGTCAATCACACGTTTGCAATCGTTTCTCGCTTCGGTAAAATAAGTGCGACTTTCAGCGCAGCGGTCTTCGTAAGAATCATTTTGATATCATAGTTTTCAGTGAACATTAAAAAAAAATGTGCTTTACAGAGGTCATTTTTACACTGGATGCTCTCTGTACGTTGAGATTTTTGAATTTTAATTTCAAAATTTCCTTCGACTCGCAAAGTTTCCAAATTGCGTCTTACATGGTATCGGAAATATTTGGAAAAATCATCGTCAGGTGCCCCACTTTAGAAGTGTTTATATTGAAATGTTGTCTTAATTTTTTACCTAGATCAGATTGCTAAAATATGGCCCTTAATTTTATGATAACCCAAATAACATACCTAAAATATTGAATTCACCAATAGCAGCGCGAAAACTGTATATCAAATTTAAATTATTTTCACTCTAGGTATTTAGTTTAGATACTTCGTCACGGAAAGGCGTTCCATGTTTTAATTGTTGAGACTCAGAGGAACCTTTAGGCTCCACTAAGCCTCAAGTCAATTGTTTGTAATAAGAATGAGAACAATTTACGTTTTCTTTACTGCTATGCAAGTTCCTAATCTAATACTTTTCTCTCTTTAAAATCAGAGGTGCTTTCTGTCCCAACTTTAAAAACGTTTATTGGACAAAGTTCCTTTATGGTATGATACCTGATTTGTATTATTTTCTGCCAACAGAAGCAATAGCTTCAAATCGATTGTTTTTGCTTAGTGGCTTGCAATGTACTGTACTCATTGGAAAGTGGAGACATATTAGAGGATTTAACCCGATTGAGTCATTCCTTCAGATAATCAGCAGCTTTAATATATTCTGATGCAATAAGCAATTTTAACTGGTAGTTTTGGCGGAGAGATTTCAAATTAATTCCTTTCTCAGCTCTGTATATGCCTGTCACAACTTACGTTGAACGTACAGAATATCTTATTTTATAGATTCAGTTAAAATTAGAGTTAACTCTGAAAAATGAATTATTGTTGTAAGTATATTTAAATAACAAAATAAAGTCGTGGTATAATGACTTCTTTAACCTGGTGCATGTTCATTTCAATAATGGAAAGCCAAAGCTTGCGAACTATGACTAGTTTGCTTGAACTATGTCGGCGCAATCGATGAGGTGTTTCGATCTGTATGGATCTCATCAGGTCGATACAGCCATGCAGCAGAAATAACTGCTTGGCAATATTAATAATGCAATAATCAATAAATATGCCAGTTCGCTTACCCAACGACAAGAAATCGGCATTGCCGGCATATAAAACGCAAATGCAAATTTATTGCAGATATCTTGAACCTTCAACCCTGCTAATTTGCCGATCTGCAGAGTTTCAGATGCATTGTTTCTGTACTATCATCATTCTTAGTCCATAATTTGGTCACGTCTAAACCATAAAAATACCGATCGACTCCCTTTCGTCAAAAAAGAAAATTCATATGACATAAATAAAATCCCCAGACGCGTCTCGAGAACATTGCCTGGGGAACAATGTGCTGAACTGATAAATTATTCTGTTTGATCGGCAACCCCCGGGCTACGAAGGGATTGTCGCCACCGAAATAAATATATCGAATCGGATCTCGCAAATTGTCGAGCCAAGTAACCGTGATCGTCTTTATTAATCCAATATCAATTTAATGAAATAGATGCAGAGCTTAACAGGAGTCAGTTCCTGAATAAAAATATTTGAACTAATTGTTCTAAAAATTAAAAAATAGTATATTATTTTATATGGAGGAAAAGTGGTACTTTTCATGGCACGCTCGTGTTTAACAGCCGAACGGAGTGAGGCTGGTAATAGAGAGCAAGCCATGAAAAGTAACTTTTCCTCCAAATAAAATATGCTGTTTTTTCTTCAAATGTCGACAAATTAATGCAAAAACATCTCTTTTTAATAGTAATAATATCTAATTATTATTAAAGATAAATGGGTTCGCAAGGCGGCTTAGACCACGGTCGTAGGTGGCCTTGCTTAGACCGGTGTCGGTGAATATAATAGGTTTGTTCTAGCAGCGATTTCAAACGGTTCCAAACCGTACGGAGTTTGCGCATAGCCATATAAGCGACGCTTATATCGTTATGCGCAAACTCCGGACGGTTTGAAACCGTTTGAAATCGCTGCTAGAACAAACCTAATGTAACATAAAGCTGTCAGTGGACACTGTCAACAATAATTATTTTTTTAAGATTCGTCTCCGATTGCGTTTTAATTCCGTATTGATAAGCAGTTATTGAGTAAGTTCGATTAAATAATAACCAATTTGTTCCTAAATTAGTGATTTTTAGAAATGCCGTCACAAATTGAGTGATAAATACAAATTGTAGTTTAATAAATCTTGAGTTGTTGACGCTTATTTTGTTGTCTGTTTGTATTGTATCTATGTTGCTATGACAACACTTTTACGTCCGCCGGCGGAAAAGTGAAAAGTAAAGCTCCGGCGGAGGAAAAACGAAACTTTACGGCCGCCTACACAGTCGAGTAATGACGGATTTACTGACGTTTGAAGAAAAAAGTATTTTCGTCAAATAATATACATTAACGATTTAAAAATTGTGTTGACTCTAAACATTTCGACAAAAGACACTAGAAAGAGGTGTTATTGTTTCTGTGGTACAATACTTGAGATGTGTCATTTGTCATTAGAAAATATCTTCATGCAAAAAAAGTTATGTTAATTATTCAATCTGAAGTTGAAACTTGAAAACAGAAGTAAGTAGTGTATGGAGTTCATATAATACACTCCAAAGCTCGATACATTAATACTGATCAACGGTTTCAATATTATAGTTATTTTGAGAATGGCTCTGTTCCACACTTGCCTGAGCCACATTTTTATTGTTTCATAAAGAATAAATATAAAGCAAATTAGCAGCAATGAAAAACGATCTAAATTAGAAACATTTTAATATATTTTGTAAAAAACAAGATTTCACTTGAACCAAAGTTCATATACTGAAAAATTAAATCTTAAGTAATTGTTGGCTAGCCAACAATAAAAAATTTAGTTGGTTCATCGAAGATTCCCGCTTGAAGCGACTTGTAAATGTTGCGATATTCTGGTGGCAGGTACATATTTGGGAATATCAACTAAATCCTTCCTTTTTCTATTGTAATAGGTTGCCTACGGGGATACAATAGTGTTAGTTCAGAGAGTGAAAGAGGTTCTGCGGAACGGTGAATGTGATCCCTGCATACTCGAGGATCCACAAAGCAAAAGAAAACACCATCGCTGAATTTCTAAAGAAGAAGGATAAGACCTAGACAAAAAGAGCCGAGGAAAACCTAAATATGCTCATGGAAGCTCATTTTCCCACTGCAACTCTAATAATAGACACATCTAATCCAGCGTCTAAAACAAAAACTGCTAAGACCAGAAAGACGGAACTGGAATATAATTAAGGAAATCGTAACACCCGCAAAGGTTAGATGGGCCATTAATCAATTCCAGCCATTCAAATCACAAGGTTTGAACAAAATACTGTACTACTGCAAGAGGGGCAGGACAACTTATTACCACATCTATGCAGCGTATACAGAGGGTGCGTAGCCTGGAACTTTGTACCAAACTTATGGTAGCTAGTCCTATACTTGTCAAAAGCATACAGATTTTCAGACCATACACCAAAGTCATATAGATCTATAAACCCATCCTCATTCATGCTAAAGACTCTGGAAAGGCTAGTAGATAAGTCAGGGAGAATACATTACAATATGCATATTAACCGGACTGGACGACTTAAATAGGCTGCTTTCAAGGTAGAGGACAAGTAGATAGCTTCCTGGACACAGAAGGGACATTTAGTCATGCCTCAATGGACCCTATCACAAGCGCGCTAGTCATAGGAGTTTAAACAACACTATCATAAAGGCAACCGTTAGAAGAAGATGCCCTCAGGGTGCTGTTCTGTTGTGGGCCACACTGATTAACGACTCGCTGCACAAACTATCTGCGGGTGGTTTTCATTGCCTAGACTATACAGTCGATCACGCTTGATGCGGTAGATTTGCCAGTACTCTCTCATATAAAGAAGCCCAAAGGCTCTCAAGATAGTGGAGAACAGGTGCCAGCGGAACAGCTAACAGAGAGAACAACATTTTCGGTGTAATTTTACTTGTCATACATTTTTTTGAATTCCTATTTACGTAGTTGAGTCCATCTGATGTTGAGCCTCTGAACACTACTATACAGGCGTTGAACTAAAGGGGAAACTAGAACAGGAAGATTTAAGGAAAAAGTATATACCTACAGGTCAAATAAGTAATACTGAACCCAACTGCCGCAGATAAATACCTTACAGAAAAAATCATCAGACAATTGGACAATAGAATATAAGAGAAGCTAGGAAATGAAATTATGTATAGATCCTATAAAAATGTTGAACCCAAGAGTCTCTTACAGGGAAAATCATAAGTCAACCACTTGTAAAGTAAAATATATGAGGTATTAGGAGATAAAATTGGAGTATAAACTAAAATATATGAAGGGAAAGAGGTAATTCTCATTTTTCGGTTAGTTCTAAACTTTTCCAAACTTATTTTCCTGAAATGTGATATCCTGCCATCTGATGGACAATAAATTTGGGTTTCCCCTTTTTAACTTTTTGAATCATATTTATACGCAATGATCTGATTGAAAATTTGATGGTAATGTCAGTCTCTTTGTTTGTTATACCAAAACTTTGGTTGCAGCTAGAGAAACTAAGACCAGGTACAAAAAAAATCAAATTTATTTTTTCAATTTCTGTGTTTTGCAACATATAGCGCAGTACCAACACAACTTTAATGTAGTGATTTTAGCCCTTGCAACTATCACTGTAAATAGTGATTTCCATTGTTGTTGATTATAAGCAGCTTTGAGCGTGATAATTAAGATAAAAGCAAAGCAGCGAATGTGAAGAACTATAACTTGTTTTATTCCATTCTTGGATTTAGCGAGAGCTGTATCCTTTGATGTGGATATGTTCTATATTGTTGTGGATGATTCATGTTTATCTTACAAAGTAGAGCCGCTTCGATTCTGGCCCTAGGGTGTCAAGAGCACAAGTGCTAGTTTAGTGACCCTAATGAAACTGAAAACCCTAAAAGAAACTGGAAAACGGCCGACGCGACGTTTCGAGGAGCAAATCTGCCCCCGTTGTCAAGAACGAACAAATCAATTTCATTTTTAGATTTGCTCATTCCTGACAACGAGAGCAGATTTGTTCCTCGAAACATCGACCGTTTTACGGTTTCTTGTTGCTTTTTCAGCTTTGCTAGGGTCACTGAACTAGCTAGCACTTGTGCTGTTTATAGCCTGGGCCAGAGTCGAAGCGGCTCTATTTTCCAAAAAGTGCACCTTGAAGTGGAGAAAAAGGCAAAAATTTGTAAGATAAATCTCTATCCTTTTTTTCATATCTCATATTGCATCTACTTGCCACAAATCCAGGTCGTGTCGAATTTTAGCATTAGATTTGTCTTCTATGCCGAGTGTATTTATTTTGCCTTAATTTTGTCACATGTTTTGTCTTTTTGAGGTTGATGAAAATATAACCTAATTTGGAGTTGAATATGTATTGAAACATATATAGTGATACTGCTCGATATCCGCCTGTCATGCACTGATTGAGTTTCATACTTAGATCGGGATGCTTTCTATTACTATCCCAGTGAGAGTAATATTTCTTATAGGATGGAAACTCCTCAATAAAGCTGCATGATGTTTGTTCATCGTCTAGCCCAGTTTAAGTATGTGATATATGTTTTCGTTGTCGACAAACAAGCGTTCTGGTTTCATGCTTCCCGTTCTATCCTATGCACGTTTCTGTTTTCTTTTAATTTTCTTAGATGTTTGAGGTTTTCTAATCGGCTTTTGTCTATTCCGCATATTAGCTTGGTTTTTCGTAGCACCATCCTCACCTTGATTTTCAAAAAATTAAATTAGAAATCCAAAAAATACTGAAGTGCATAATGAAATTTTCTCTGAATATTCAGGGACATATCCAAGAAATTAGGCTAAAGGTCCCGAATAATTAAGATACGTATGAGAGTATCTAACAAAAACTAACTGAAACTACAAACTTCAAAATTATATTATATTTTGCAGTTTCCTTGTTCTAAATACAATTTGTATATATTTTTTTTGGCAATAATGTTATTGCTAGCCTGATATGACTTCCGCTTCTTCTTGGGTCAAGTCAACACGCGTTTTGTAGCGGTTCCTTTGTGGCCATTTTGAGTGAACATGTGGCTATCGTTCAGTGACCGTTGCTTCCCCCGAGGAAGAATCTGGTGTCCTAGCCAGAAGAAATCCCAATTCTCGCTGGTATCCAGGCCGGGGAAAATCGGACAACTTGAAGGGTCAAAAAATATATAGTGCCACCGATCCAACATTCTTTCAGTTTGTTATTCGGCCTACATACTGCAAGAAGCTGGTGAAATGGAACAGTGGACTATGACTGAAGTCAGATGCCTTTAGCTGGGCGGTCCGAAGCATCTCAAACCAAGTTTCTCGGGAATGCCGTCCAGCGAAGCCAACACGTAGATATGATATATGTTTTTCTTCTCAGTAAGAACATAATATGCCTAACACTCATTTTGTTTGTAAATTGATAAATCAGATAAATCAAAAGCAAAAGATGTTTGCTATTGCAATGTTCTGGTGTTTGACAGGACTGGTTTGAACTATGTAAAAGCTAGTTTACTTTACTATAAATAATGGAAGAGGCAACTGACATAAACTATGATGATTTTGAACTGAAAGAGTTTAAAAGAGCAAAATTTAAAAATATGTTGGTTAGGCCAGTACGGCACCAATCTCCTTTGTTACAAGAGAGAATATTTGTTTTGGTTTTAAATTTTAAATTGTTTCATTATGCTGGAGCGTAAAATTCTATTCACCAAAATTTCCAAAATAAAGTAATTGTACTCAAAATTAAATGTCTTTATCCAGGTTATTAATAATCTCGAAATTCGAGGGAAACTTTATCAAGGTACACGAAAGCACAATTATTTCTATGAGCTTTATTACGTGATGTCTTTATTATGCTACTTCGGTAATTTTCAAAGCTCCGACGCCGGCTGTATGAATCCAGGGCTAAATCTATCCATCAGAAAACAGCGCTATTATGTGACCTGCTGTAGTGTATTTCCAGTGCTACGGGCCTTTATTCCTTTATCTCGCCTTTCAGCGTTTTCAGAAACTTTCGCATTTGTTCAGGTTATTCATTAACGAACTTGTGTTCTGCGAGGCTTTATCAATCCTGAAAAGTTTCATAAAAGCACCGAATAGACGGACTTTTGTTCGTGTACAGTGGCGTAACAATTAGATTTCATATAATAATCTTGTATATAATAAAATATCTAAAAATAGTTTATTATTATTCATAATCACTTTATGCAGATATTTCTCGATTGGAAATAATCTTGCCGCCAAATTATTAAATTTGCCACACAGTTTTACTTACTTACTTTCCTACAAGGTTACCACGCTTATTTACTTGCTTACTTGCTTAATTCTATTATTGTCAAATATAAAAATAAATGACTACAAACAATCACATAGCAATATCTAAGAACAAGGACAAATTTAAGAAAAAGTAAAATTATACAATGACAATACAGTTGAAATGTGACAAACAATACATTAAAACATAAACAGCAAAAATCGATTGAAACGCCACCATAAAAGTATCACAATATTCACAATACATTTAATTTAGAGCTATAGTAAATTTCGGTGTGAGAAAGCTCAAGCACTTTTTGTCTAAAGTGTGTAAACCTTATATAACCTATATTTTTAATTTCTAGTGAGAGCGTTTTAAAAGCCTTAACTCCATGGAGTAGGGTCCTTTCTCACAGAAAGCAGAATTATGAGGATAAATGGTTAGGCCACCCCTCTTCTTCTTCTTCAAGTGCCTTCTCCATTCAATGAAGATCGGCAACAATTTTGGCAAACTCGTCCCTGTCCTGGGCTCTTCTCAGCAGGGAGTTCGAATCCAAGCCAGTCCAATCTCTTAAGTTCTTCAGCCAAGAGCACTGTCTACGTCCAGGACCACGTCTTCCCTCAATCTTGCCCTCCATAATCAGCTGCAGTAATCCGTACCTGTCTTGTCTCATGACATGGCCAAGGTAAGCCGTCTTACGCTTTTTTATAGTCTCGAGAAATGTTCGGTCTTTGTGCATTCTACGCAAGACTTCTTGATTGGTGATATGGTCAGTCCATGGAATGCGGAGCATTCTACGATATACCCACATCTCAAATGCTTCCAACTTGTTAATACTGCTAACCTTTAGCGTCCAGGCCTCGACTCCGTATAGTAACGTGGGATATACATAACATCTAACAAAGTTAAATCTTATGTTTAGATTGAGTGTTCTGTCGGTTAGCAGATTCCGCATTCTAATAAAATTCGCTCTAGCTTGCTCTATACGGGATCTAATTTCGATCTCTGGATTTAGATCTTCGCCAATCCAACTTCCCAGGTATTTAAATTTTGAGACTTGCTCCACCGGTAAACCGTATATATTTATGTTGAAGTGGTTGTTTGCATTGCGGCTTATTTGCATGATCTTTGTTTTGGAGATATTAATCCTCAGTCCCATTTCATCACCGGAAGCCGATATGCTGTCGATTAGGCGTTGCAGCCCCTTAGGGTTGTCTGCGATTATCACTGTGTCATCGGCATATCTCAAGTTCTTTAAGAGTTTCCCATTGACCTTCAGACCGTCCTCTGCTTCGTCTAGGGCGTTTTGGAAGATAACTTCCGAATACATATTAAAGAGCATGGGACTAAGTACACAACCCTGCCTGACTCCACATCTTATAGGGACAGTGCTTGTTTCGGTGTTTTCCAGTTTGACAAATGCCTCTTGATGTTCATAAAGATTCTGCATAATTTTCAGATCTTGGGCGTCGACTCCTTTACTTTCCAGCAGTTCTAGTAGTGTGGTGTGCTTAACACAGTCAAAGGCTTTTGTATAGTCTATGAAACATAGATATACGTCCTTCTGCTGATCTCTGCATTTTTGTAAAAGGACCGACAGTGCGAATAGGGCCTCCCTGATACCCATTCCTTCACGGAAACCCATTTGTAATTCGCTTACATCCTGTTCGCATTTCCTACGTATGCGCCTATGAATTATTTTCAAGAAAACCTTCAACACTTGGCTCATTAGGCTGATCAATCGGCATTTTTCGCATTTCCGTGCGCCAGATTTCTTGGGTATGGGTATGAAGGTTGATTTTAGCCAATCACGAGAGATGTAGCCTGAGTTATAGATATCATTAAATAATTATGCCAAGATGTGTATGTTTTCGTCGTCTATAAGTTTCAGAACATCAGGGCAGACGTCATCTGGACCAGCTGCGTTCCCAGTTTTTATCTCTCTTAATGCTTTTTCAACCTCAGAGTGGAGTATTTCTGGTGTCGGTTCCATAGGATCTTGACTGCGGAAGGGTGGGCTATTGCTTCCAAATGTTTTGGTTATATATTCTCTCCAGACCTCCCTGAGGTCGTTGTCATCTGTGATTTGTTTGTTGTTTTGGTTAAGTACGTGTGAGGAGACTGGGTATTTACGGCTTCCCGTAATTTCCTTGACTTTCTTATGTAGATTGAAAAGGTCGTGTCTCTTATATAGTTCCTCCACTTCTTGGCATCTTTCCTTCATCCATGTTTCTTTGGCTTCTCTAATTTTCCCTCTGATAAGTTTTTGGGCCTTCTTATATTTGTCTTGGTTTGTGTTTTTGAAGCTACGTCTTTGTTCCATTAATACGAGCATTTCTGGGGTCATCCAGTCTTTGTGATGTTTCGTTTTGGTTGTTGTGACTAGCGACCCTTGTGCACCCAATACTGCACTCCCAAATAGTTTCCAGGTGTCTTCGATATTATTAGGACTGGCAGCGTGAGGGGTGGTTTCGTTCTTTTGTAGGATCTTTCCGAGCTCATTATTAAGTTTGTCAGTGATTATTAGACGTTCAGGCTCGCTCAGCAGTAGTGCTACGTTTGGTTTGCTGGAAAATGTTTTCCTGAGTTTCCTAAGGCGGATACGAAAGCGTGCAACTACGGGATTATGGTCTGACTCAACATCTGATCCTGGGTACGTCCTAACGTCAAGAACTCCATTTCTATATCTTTTTGGAACCAGTATATAGTCAATTTGATTCCTGACTGGATGATCCGGGGTGTCCTGTGGGGATTTCCATGTATAAAGGCGTCGCGCAGGCATTTCAAACCAAGTGTTGGAAACCATCAGCTTTTCCTCCTGACAGAACCGGACCAGGACGTCGCCTCTGTCATTTCTAATTCCCAAACCGTATTCACCCACAGTATCTCCGCTTTTTCCACAGCCTACTTTGGCATTGAAATCCCCGAGAATAAGGGTGATGTCGTCCTTATTGGTAGCAGCAATTAGCTGTTTTATTTCGGAGTGCCATGCCTCTATTTCTACCTGTGCTTTATCGGCTGTTGGAGCATATGCCTGAATAATATTTAGGTTTTTTGGTGTTGCCTTTAGTTGTACCATTATTGCTCTGTCGGAGAACGGTATGAAGTTGATGACAGACCTACTGGTCGCTAAATCCATCATAATGCCTACCCCGTTATAATGGTGGGTGTCTTCGTTTCCAGAGTAAAATAGTACATTGTCTTTTAATTTGATTTTCCCACATCCAGACTATCTTGTCTCGCTTATACCTAGGATGTTTAATCCTAGCCACCCCTAGCTCTGGTAATTAGATGCATATCTGAAGCATAGGTTTCTGCATTTGTGGTAAACAAGTCTGTATTCTTGGCGAAAGTTACTAGCGCCAGAAAGTACAAGGATGGTTCAATAAGAATATGCAGTCTTCCAAACTAGGGTTGACAAATTAAATCTAAAGATTCTTTTTTAATCCTGGAAACCGGAACTAAGTGTAGAGCCTCCTGCTGAGGAGGACTGATCTGGTGAAATGTGTTTTGCAACGTGTGGATATGCATATCAAATTCCGTCTAAGCAAGAGGTATGGATTAAGCGTTACACCATACCTATTCAGATTTGGATGGTCGGTAATATTGTTAACTACTAGAAACATTTAAACTATTGATTAGCTCTCACCCTGTCCTAAGATTGAACTAGAACTTGAAAAAGATTATGTAAAGATTCAAGCTAATTTATAAAACACGCGAACCAACAGCGCAGCAGCCAGTTGCACCTTAAAGCTGCAATGGTTAGCATATTTTATGACATACATAGTCAAGCGGACCATAAGTCCGATAGGCTTTTGTCTCTCACCTATTCTGCTTACCCACTACAGCCCACAGGGACGTAGTAGGGGCTCTAAACATATCCTAATCTTCAGACCCTAGTCTCGAGAAGTGCAATTCACAGAAACTTATTTCTTGGGGGATACCTGCTTAAAAAGTACTAAAGTCGAATCTACGATAAATCTGTCACAATTCTAAGTCAATTGACTTTTTGACTTTAAAGTTAAACAGTTATAGTGAGTTAAAGTTCTGAGTGAAATTAAGATAAACCAAGAAGCTTAAATAATTATCTCATGGAATAACCATAAATTAAAACACAACAGCGCCCTTAAAGAACTTTATTATAGTACAGGGACAATTCAAACCATACCTCAACCGAAAGGACATGCGTGTTTTAGGGATGGGTACAGTGTAACCTGATTAAGTCTTTGACCAATAGACGTTGTTATTGTTGTTGTGGAAACATCGCAACATGTTTATTAACTTGTCGTTTTTCACCGTACAGTTTGGCGATAACACCCTGTATGTCTGTGGTATGATTGATCCCAAATAGATTTATTCCACCCCATGTAAACAGCAGTTTGTGCATTTGAAGCATGGTAATTCAGTTACACCTTCGTCCAAACCTGGATGGTCGATTGCATTATATAAAACAATCGCTGAAATATAGCTAATTGTCACTCAGTTAAGGAAAACATTTATAATCGTTTTCAATTTAATATATCTTTGTCTCCGTCAATGGTATGTAAACAACATGAAAGATAATTTTTTTTACCCTCTGAAATGCGATAATGGGCTGACCCACGTTGGTCCCGCTTTTCTCTCCACTTCTAGAGAAATTAGATTTTGATTTTAGTGCAGTGCAATCGTTCACCTGCAACACATCTACTTCATGTTGTAGCTCTGTTGGCTTATCTATATCTCGTGCGTACTCTGATCCCCTTTTTCAAACTTGGATTTAGCGACTCTATTAGGCTTTGTGCACTTTTTCAAGACAGAAACGCGGTAGCGACTCTCCTGTTGATGAAGATTTAAGAAGGTAAAATGGCGTTTGGAGAATTGTAGTTAGACAAATCTGTTCCTGTACTTAAGATTCAAATCAAGTTTCGAGTCTTATATTCCTTACCTGGTGAAGTTAAGTTTAGAGAATTATAGAAGAATCAAAGTAACAAGGTAATACATGTGAACGGGAACGCAGTTAGTTGAATTAAAAGAAAGTTGATTAAATTCAGTAAAGAAAGAAGTTCATGAAAAAATCAAATAATCAAGAATTTTATTAGATATTAGATATTTACTAATAGTTAACCTAATTTAAAGTATTTAATTTTATGTGTGAAAGGATGAACGTGTGAAAGGATGAATGCAACCCAAACTATAGTTAGAAAACATTTTTTATATTGATCATATTTAATGCAAATTAAATATTGCATTATTAAAGTACTTATTACCTAAAATACATGTTTCAATTCACACCCTATGAATAAAATCTCACCTACCTATGTTAATACAGTAGCTAATTCAAGGGGTCAATATAAAGTTAATTTCTACCCCCTCCTTTGTGGTCACAAATGATTTAAAATTAATTGTTATAACGAACAATTGTTTATTCCTCTTCTCACCTGACATCGATCGATCGATAATCTGAGCTATACATACAACCTGGCTGCCATCCAAGGCGTGGCGTCACGGATAACTGCACGTGGCCATATTGAAGGCTTGCACAACTTAAAAAGCTGGTCAACCTCTCACTGATCTCAATGATCTCCAAGCTTTTGAGTTTGAAAATTTGCGAACTGCTCAAAATACTATTCATTCAATGATAAGTGTTAGTCTGTTATAAATGGTCTACTTGAATAAAAGTGCTACTAGTCTATAATTGCCCTCCTGTTGTAATTTTTTCATGTATCGGTATAAGCTTATCTGATTTTAATGCTACTGATAAAGCTCCAGATACAAAACCTTCATTAACAATGCCTTCAAAAGGCTTGAAAATTGATTGAGTTACTCATTTTAGGGCAAAAAGTGGAACCTCCTCCAGACTTGCAGAATATTTAATAGGTAGATTAATCGGAATTTTAAAAATGTCCTGCAAGTTCACTGGAAAAGGAAGAGGACTGGCATGGAAATGGAAAATTAAACCACTCACTGAAAAATTCGGTAATCATGTCTGAGTCTTTATTAGGGAGTCACTGTCTTTAGCTTTTAACAAGCATAAAATATCGTTCAGAACTGTTTTTTTGTTAGATTCACTGTTAATAATACAACATGCGGTCTTTGACTTATTTTTAAAAATAATTACCTTTACAACAATTTGGCTGAGATAACTATAGTTATGCAGTAAGTCTAAAGTCGATAACTAATTAAATCCAACTCTAAGAAAAATCTAACATTTTCTTAGTGCGGTTCAAATGTAAAGCAAATAAACATAGTTGCTTCAACTATATTTAAAATGGAATTTAAAGATAAAGCTTCGCCACGATTAGAAATCGAAGCAAAAGCTCTTCACATTGGACGTTGCTTACCAGCAAAATACTTTGGCCGTAACCAACCAAAATATCTAGAAAATCACGAGCAACACTAGATCGGATGGATTTAAATCTAATAGTTTTAATATATTAGATTATATTTCTTTGCATTTCGAGGCAAGTTTAACGAAATTTAATAAAACATTAGATTCTGAAGCATTTCGTCTCCCACTTGAAACACTTTACGCCCACTTCTTCCGAAATACGAAGGTCAAGCATAGAAGTCAAAGTTGAGGCTCTAAATGATTGGGAATCTCTTGTAAAAAATTATGTTTATGTTGACTAATCATTTTTTATTATGGTCGTCGAAATTGAAAACTTGAGTTTTGTATTCGTTTGTACTTTTACCTAGTTTTGTTCGAATGCTTGATTCAAATCTTACTTATGATTATAAATTTCCTCAACGGTAAATTACAGATACAAAAAGGAAACATGAAATCATTTTTGCTACTGATTATGATAGCCATTAAAAAAAACTATTGAACATCTTGGTCTAGTAATATACAATAATACATTTTATCCTTAAAACGCCCTATTTTCTACTTAATATATCAATTCTACAAACAATTATATGTAATTTTCAATGGTTTTGGAGATATTGACGTTTAGACTATGATATTTCCAAACTGTGGCATCTCGCATGATCTTAATCTAGAGCATAATGACTATTCATAATTTGATATTAGTTTTCAAGAATAACAGAATAATTTGTTATCAATTTTATTGTAGCATTGTAATAAAATATATCGAAGTTTTTGCTAGTTTCTACGGGATATCAAAGTTTGGAAATGTTACTTTTCAAGTGTTAATATCTCGAAAGTCATTGCAATTAAGATTATAGTAAACGTACAAAAATATCTTAGCCGAAAAGGAGTCCAGATTCAGGGTTTCCAAAATAACTCAAATTTACTAGAACCTGACTCGGTAAAAAGCCTCTACATAGAAATAATGAACTCTCCAAATCATCCAGAAGTTTGAAGAAAATGACATCAAATTTGTATTATATTCTGCCTTTTCTTCTCATATTTTCCAGCCCCTTGACGTCGCTTCCTTTGCTCTTCTAAAAAAAGTATTTGTTGGTTTAACAGACTGCAAACTCAAAAAAGAACCCTTGCAGAAATTTGAATCCCCCATGCTGTTAAAAATACCTGGAATTAAATCGAAAAAACTTCTGAAAAACTATCATTTCAGATTTTAGAGCATGCGAAATCGATCCAAATAAAGATCTAAAGCGAAATACACAACAAGACGAAAATTACGAAGACAATAATTTCCAGAATATTCACTGTTTTCAAACATTCTATGTATTACATTTTGCAAAAATATTAGGAATTCCTGAATATAGACTGAAAGAAAGCGTATCAATGTTAAACCTAGAAAGCATGTGGCGATGCTAGAAGATTGGAAAATGTTGGGGATGGTGTTGGAAGTTTCGATGAGGAACCGTTAAGTGCCCATAAAGAAAAAATGCAAGAAATTGATTTTAATATTGATGAAGCTGATCTACTTCAAGTAGACCCTTCGGATATCAGCGAGTGTTTTCCTACAGAGAGAACTTTGATGAAGATAAGTCTAAGGATAACAACTGTGAGACAAATCGGCAAGTCTTGAACATTGATGCCGATAAATTCGTCGTAGCATAAACTTAACTACTCCGAATAGGTTTATGGTCGTAGTAAAAGTCCCAATGGAAAATTCTTCGGGCCTTAAATATTATGCTGCCAAACTTGTGGAGAAATATGATCAAGTTACTGAAAGCGTTTTAATCTTAAATTTGTGCTATAAGTTATCACTGAAACATGCAAATTTTAATATTCAGCCATTTAATATGACAGGTGTCCGAATTTGACCCATTTTTAGAGTAAGCTCGAACCATTTTCATCCAATTAGAAAGAATGTAGTAACCTATATAATAAATATTGGTTACATCGTAAAAACTTTAAATCTGACCAATATAGCCTTGTTTTACAATAGCTCTTTTAATAACAAAGTTAGCAATAATGTCGCATTAAGGTATATAGAGAAAATAAAGTTGATAAACTATTATGGATTTTCTAAGATAATGAATATTATTGCCAAAATACAAGCAACCTAGAACTATTTGAGTTTTCAGAAAAGCCATTTCACAACAATAGAATATTTTCTAAAAACTTAATCCCTTCTTTATAAATTTTCTTTTTTAATATTTTACTTCTTATGGGAACGGTAAAAGGCTATATATATATAGCCCATCAAATATTAAAAACCAATGGTACAAGTCTAATCCCTAGGCAAGATAAAGATGTTAGCTTTATAGCTAATATCGCGAAGTAATACATCTGACTAATTTTTAGAGTGATGCGTTTTATCTAACATATTTTTCTCTACAGCTATATATTTGAATTATTTTATACATAATAAACTATATAGTTGGTTTCAAATAATAATTGAATTAATATAAAACGAGGCTATATTAATTTTTATTTTAAGACACGTGTGACGCCACTGTTCAGCTGGCTTACGCTATACAAAATTGTGGATTGTTGCCCGGACATAAAAGCCCCTGTCAGAGAGAGATTTATTAATATTGTTTTTCGTTGCTACATAAAAGACGGCATTTTGGTTAAAAGGGCCAATAAACAATAATGTTAATGAAATTCAAATTACCCATAAAAAATATCGATCCTTATAAACTGATCGAAAAAAGTTAAGGATATTGTGTTTTCGCTATGAAGAAATTTTTCTAGAAAGAAATGTGGCATAACTATTAATACCTATGTCGTTTGCGTTCAAAAAAATGTTGTTTGTAAACATAATAAAATCGTACCCAAACAGATAAAAAGCATTATGACCAAAAATGTAGATTTTATTTTTGTAAAGTTTGGTTTTGCTTGTGTGTTGCTAAGCGCAGTTTGCGACATTGTATTTATTCTGTCATTGACAATATGAATAGTCGTCATTTAACGGTAGAGGAAGCAAATCAAGCCATTGGGTTGCTTCTTGGAGGTGCGCGATAGATCGATGTGGCTGATCGGTATAATGTCTCTCAAAGTGTAATTTCCCGACTTAATAACCCATTTAATGAGACTGGATCTGTCATGGACAGGCATAGGGAGGGTAGACCAATACCGACAAATGCTAGGGAAGACCGAAGATTAGTGAGAGGAGCTAGGATGGATCCTACAAGAAACTGCACGTTGCTCAGCCTGGACCTTTTTGCTGCAACCAGAATTCGTATTATCCCTCGGACGGTTTTACATGGATTAAATGAAGCAGGTTTACATTGCTGTAGGCCTATGAGATGCCCTCCATTGACCGCCGTACATAAAGCTCAACGTTTGCTTTGGTGTAATGAAAGAGCCGACTGGAATGATGCGGGGCATAATGCGATGTTCAGTGATGAAAGCCGCTTTTGCCTTCATCCTGACAGACATACAGTTCGAATCTGGAGACCAAGAAATGCAAGAGTTAATGACCGACATGTTCAAGAAGTGTATTTATTTGGAGGTGGAGGTGTAATGGTCTGGGGAGGAACTTTCTATTGAGGTCGAACGGAGCTGTATGTTGCTGAAGGTACCATGACAGGTGAAATTTATGCCCACGACATCATTGATAACATGGTGAATGATTATCGTTGAAATTTGGAGCCTTTTTTCAGATTTCTGGATGATAACGCTCGCCCGCACAGAGCTAGGGCAGTACAAGAACGGCTAGCAGTCAATCAAATTAATCATTTGCCATTAGCCTCGCTCGCTCCTGATTTAAATTGCTCAACCTCCTGTTCAGAACGTGAGGTCACTGAGGCAAGTTCTTCCACATTTATGGGATACCTTCGATAATTTCATTTTAAGTATACCTCGCTGAGTTAAAGCAGTAATAGCCAATAGAGGTGCAATTACGCGTTATTAATATTTTTTTTTGTTTTGGTAATTATCTGTATTGTTGTATTATTAGAGAAAAGTTGCCTGTTAATTTTGATTAATTTTTTTTCCACTTAAACGAATGTGCTTCATTTCTGAAGGAGATGGGTGTAAATGTACTTTATACAATTTTTTTCGAAAACTATTGTTTCTCAAAGAATTCACAATAACACACGAACTGTACGTTTATCAGCACGAAGACAAAAGCGGCTTTGATCACTGAACATCACAGTATTACACGCATAATTCCAGTTGGCTCTTTCATTACACCAAAGCAAATGTTGAGTTCTATGGATTGCGGTCAACGTAGGGCGTCTTATAGCAATGTAAATCTGCTTCATTTAATCGACCTAAAACCGTCCGAGGGGTAATACGAGTTCTGGTTGCAGCAAAAAGCTCCTGGCAAAGCAACGTGCAATTTCATGTAGGATCCATCCTAACTCCTCTCCCTAATCTTCGGTCTTCCGTAGCATTTGTCGGTATTAGTCTACCCTTCCTATGCCTGTCCATGACAGATCCAGTCTCATAAAAAATCGGTTATTAAGTCGGGAAAATACTCTTTGAGAGGCATTATACCGATCAGCTACATTGATCTGTCGCGCACCTCCAAGAAGCAACGCAATGGCTTGATTTGCTTCCTCGACCGTTAAATGACGTCTATTCATATTGTCGATGACAGAATAGACATAATGTCGCAAACTGCGCTTAGCAACACACAAGCAAAACCAAACTTTACAAAAATAAAATCTACATTTTTGGTCATAATGTTTTTTATCTGTTTGGGTACAATGTTATTATGTTTACAAACAACATTTTTTTGAACGCAAACGACATAGGTATTAATAGCTATGCCACATTTTTTTCTAAAAAAATTTCTTCATAGCGAAAACACAATATCCTTAACTTTTTTCGATCAGTTTATACCAGCTGGGGAAATTTGATAAAATATGGCTAATATTAAATATCACTTGACATACTTTCAATATACATTATATTTTGTAGTATAGGAAAAGCCTAATTTTGCATTTTCATAATATGTGGTTGATACGAGATGAAAATATTTATGGCTAAATCGCTGGTATCAGCTCGCTAAATTGTTTCTCTTTACCTGATATCTTCATTGAATTCCTCATCATGAACCCAATGCTGGAGCCTATTTGAGATTTAGTGCATGTTGCTGGATGCCACGAACGAATATACGCTTTTTAAGAACTAGGTTTATTAACTTGCGGCTTGCAAGATTTTTCATGAAGATATATTGAGGAATGGATCGATAATTTCGTGTTTCCTATTTTATGTGGTTAATATGATGCGCAATTTTAGGGTGCCATGAAATCGCGGAAAAACTCCGATATACTTATATTGATTAGTGGAATTTCATGCATGGAAACAATTAACTCAAAAACAATTCCAAAATTAGAGAAAAGAGAAAAAGAAGAAGAATGTTGAAGCCAGGGCCGGATTTAATCATAGGCTACCTAGGCTACAGCCTATGGGGCCCTCACCACAAAAGTTACATGCACTATGAAGGGCCCCGCATCGCTGTATCACTGTTCATGAAAAATTATTCAACGTCAACTTTTAAAATCAGGTACTTGTTTTAGTGTATAAATGGTATAAAGTTTGTTGATCGCAATCATCATTCATCATTCATCATTTGCATTTGGTTTAACTTAATGTGATGTTTGGGAATTTGACCAGTCTGACGAGACAGTTTTGTCGCATATAAGGAAGGCGCACTCGTCATCTTCTGCATAGTGATCATAGTGGCCCAAGCATTCAAGACGTTTTCAGTACAACAAAATCTAGCTGTAATAAATCGTTTTTAGTTATTTTTTGATTTTTCCGTTTAGTTTAATCTAGTATTATGGATTGCCACAAAATACAAACTAAACGATATAAAGAGAAAGAGGAAGTTAAAAGCGGAGGGTCAAACGAGAGATTGCAAAATAAGAATGAAGAAGTTATAGCTAAGTCACGTCGTATGACCGACCATATTAAATTTAAGTCAAGTTGCTCTTCTACAAAAAAAGATGATGATACAGTTGACATGCCTGTCGAAATCAGACTGAGCCGCAGAAGTTTGAAGATGGCGAAGCGGTAAATTCAATGAAAACAATTTAAGAAGTTGCCGAGCGCCTAGGGCGAACTTACTTCCCTTTTGAATGATAGTCAATCTAATGTTATTTTGGTTAAGAAGCAAACGTTATTTTTGTACTTTTTTACCTCTTTACTTTGCTCTAAACAAAAAAATTATTTCGCTAACCATGTTAGCATCATCAGGAGATGATTAAAACTGAATTTTAATCATCTCCTGATGATGCTAACATGGTTAGCGAAACGCGCGTCGAGTGCAGAAATTCTGTTTCGGTATTGTGGATAAAACTCTGTTTTAGTGCATGTTGCCGAAGGTTCCAAACCCCAACGTAGAAAAAAATTAACATTTTGATTTTTTTTTCAGATTACAGAAATTTTATAGCAGATGTTTCAGAGATATTCCCAGTTCCAGCAATTTCTCCCACACCTGCTTTGACTTTAAGTGAAAATGGTTGCTTGGAAAATGCCATTGGATTATGGCCTGAGTTTATGACACAAAGTGGTATAGATTCTGCATATAAATTGAGTTCACAGCGCTTCAAAACTATGACAGTGATTTATTTGATTATAAATCATTGAAGCAAAGAGATGGAAGTGCTGCAAGGAATTTATCAAGAAAATGCCAAACAAGTTTTTACGCGTGTAATGGCTTTGTTTTCCTCTTAGCAATGGACACGTCTACTGCAGTTTACGTATGGTGGTTATTGTAGTTGGAAAAGTGCTACGTCTGCTTGAAAATAAGATTTCTAAAACTCATCTGAATGCTGTAGATGATTTTGAAAACCGCTCTAAAGAAGTACGAGGTATTGAGCAGTAACTGACATGAGAAGGAAACGACGGATACCAAATACTGGCGAGCATTTCGCAGGAGATTGATAAGTGTGATAGTTTCTAGTTTCTATCAATGAAAGAGGTCTAGCATTTAGCCAATGGGATATTGAGATGATGATATGGGTATGACGATTTTCTGAGCAATCATATAAAAAAAGAAAATGAAACCTGGAGAATGGTCAACCTAACTGAGACGACTTACGATGAATTTTTTCAATTATCAGTATGGCAAGCGAGTATTAATTCAATATCAGACGAAGATCACGTTGATCAGTTTACCCTGGTTTTTAGACATTTAGAGGAACATTCATGCCTAATCAGTGCCACAATGGTAAAGATATGTTTCAAGGCTTAAGCTAGTTTTTGAAAGATAGTACTGTCAGAGTGCTGTAAATTTTTATGGCAGTTTGAAAGAAATTTGTATAATATATTGTATGACCTTAACTAACAGATATAAAGCTTTAACTGGTTGCTTGAAAAAAGCCGACGCTGATAAAGACATCCTCATGCTAAAACGGACAACAACACATTGATCAGGCAAAGCAGATGCTACGAAAGCCATTTTGTGATGCTATAAAGAAATGAAAAATTCGCTTTTTGAAATTTCAAAGGACAAAGAAGAATCAGGAATATCACGTGTTACTGCTCTAAGCTTGCAAAAAAATGTCAAAGTTGGAAACGGGGCCATATACAGTATTTTGGGAAGACGTCTTGGGTAAAGTAAACAAAATTAGCGAAATTCTGCCCCAGCACTGATGGCGTCGCTAACAAGCTTCATAAGAATAAGGCGATATTAGAAGAGCAATGAAGAATATGAGGTGAAAGCTGGCTCATTCTGATGATTGGACAAGGTATGAGAGTGTAAAACAGCGAAAAAAAAAACATGCGTTTGTCATCTCTTGATTCTGACCAGGCACCACTAGTTGAGCTAATCCCATCAGAAAAATGCCAAACTCAGAATTTTCTTCCCATCTTCGATCAATTTGACAATTTTAATTATCATTGCGATAGAGGATTGAGACATGTAAACGAATTGATACTCGTTTTGGGTATCTCAAAAAATTGAATACACTTAGTAATGGTGAGATAATTGCAGCAGCTTAAAACTTAGCAGAAACATATGACAATGACTTAGATGATCAATTGGGAAATAAACTGATTAAGATCAAGTCTTTTATCAAGAGTTTAAAAAAATACGAAAAAAATAAAAAATTATTAGGCAGGAGAGGTAAATGTATAAAATCATCTTAGAAAGAAAACATTAACGGTTGCTTTCCTAATATTGAGTTGAGATCGCCTTAAAAATGTACCAGTCAGTTATGGTCATGAACAGCAGTGGAGGAAGGTCATTTTTAAAATTGAAGTTGATCAAAAACAGGCTTCGAAACTCCATGTTATAAGACACGCTCAACGCTTTAGCTTTACTCAACATTGAAAGTGTCATCCTAAGGCAACAACATTATGAAGATATTCTAGGTAGCTTCATTAATACGAAGTGTAGGCGTAAGCTGATAAGCCATTAAAATTATGTAACATTATCGTTTTAATTAGATTATTTGGAGAGGTTCTGTATTTGAAACCATTAATGATGTCCAGCTCTTCATTTTTATCGTCTCATGCAATCAAAAACTCTTAATGAGGTATAGATACGTCGTACGTAATTTTTCTATAGTTTAATAATAAACCTTAAACATTTATTTTTAAGTTTTTATTTGTGTAATTGCTGAAAATGCGGTTTCTGTAAGTTAATTTAATTTTCCTTGTAAGGCCGGTGCCACAGGTTCACCCTATGGGTTCATAGATCCTAAATACGGTGTTGGTCAAAGCATTCAGCTGATAACATTTTAAAATCTAATTTTCAATGATTTAATAGGCTTATGTTTTTACTTCTTTGGCACCATATCCATATTTTTAGCCGAAAACAATATGGAACTCAATAACGTTTACTAAATCAAAGATAATGTTTGAAATCAAAATAATAAAACATCACAGAAGAACATGGAAAAGCAATTATTGAAAAATCTAATTTCTATAGATGTTTGGAAAAAACCTCTCCAGGACATCTTGGCAAATAAAAATGCAGAGGAAATGCCCATGTAAACATTAGTAATCCTTTCACGAAGTTGATTTATAGAATCTAGCATGATTTCAAAAATTTTAGATTTTACGCAAGGATCGTTAGTTCCGGGGACCGAGCTAGCCACTCTGCATGCTGGTCCTCAGCTACCGATCCATCTACCCTAATAAGCTCTATCTAAATAATTTCTAGCATGGGCACCATCTTATTGAAATGTGATATTTATGAATAATTCTGGTTCTCACTAAGTAGATAAACCAGTGTAATTAAAGGCTACCTCCTACAACATATTGTCTCAACGTCTCATTCGCTGCTGAAGGCGGGTTGCCCTTTCACCAACATCTGAAATTATGATTTCTCTTGTTGATTAAAACTTCCTAGTTGTGATAAGTGATTGCTTACTGTTAAGCACACACTACTCTTATTTTCTTCATTTAGTTTACATCTGACGAAATTGTCCAGTGTTCAAGCAAGTGGATTTTTAATTTGTTTATTAATAACATGACATATCACTGAATGTGATTCATGATAACACTTTTTTAATATTCATTATTCATCATTAACTTCTATTTATGAATCATTCTCACAGGCTATGAAAAGTTTCAGGGGGAATGTCCATGCAAATATTAGTAATCATTTAACGAAATTGGTATGATTTTAAAAACTTTAGATTTTACGCAGCCCCATAAAAAACCAAGAATCGTTATGTCCGGGGATCGAGCTAGCCACTGTATTGGACCTCAGCTAGCGATCCATCTACCTTGATAAGCTCTACCGAAATAATTTTTGCATGGTCATCATCTCGTTGAAATGTCATATTCATGAGTAATTCTGGTTCTCACTGAGTAGATAAACTAGCGTAATTAATGATCGCAATGTCTAATTCGCTGCGGAGCTGAGATTGACATGGATCATTTGGTATAAATAATTGAAAATGCGGTTTGTCCTTTGATCAACATCTGAAATTATGATTTCTCTTGTTAGTTAAATGTTCCTAGTTGTAATAAGTGATTGCTTGAGGTACACACTTCTCTTCAGTACTACTATGTTTAATTTTGATATGTTTAGTTCACATCTGATGAAATTTTCCAGTGTTTAAGCACGTGAATTTTAAATATTGTTTATTAATAACAGCAATAGCAGCAATTGAAACTTACTTGCTTGCTGAATGTGATTAATGATTAGTATTTTTAATATTCGCATTTTACAGCTCGATCCATTTGAGCTTCATTGAATAGTTTAAGTTCTCTTAATATAAAATTGTTGGTCCTATTTTTGAATTGGCATATCCTTTTATCAGATATTTGCATTATTTCAGATTTTTTTGATACCCTGAATAATACGTGGGGTTTTATTATATTCTCTGATGTTAGAATAATTATTATCATCTTGATTACCGACCTACATTTTTAGCTAAAAGCGTGTATTCATCAGACTACTTTCAGCTGTCTATTATGCATTAAGATTGATTATCTTATTTTAAATAAAAACTAACTGAAACTAAAACAGTGAACAATTATTATCATTCCACATAATTACAACACTCAACGGATCATTAACATATTTTTATTACAACCTACCTTTGGCATCTCGTAAAATCACACCATAAATTGATTTTAATTATTTAAATTAGTACCCTTTTGTAATTTGGTTTCACGCTATTAAGCAAAATATCTTACAACGAACTATTAATTTATTGTTAGTACATAACAAAACGGTTGTTAATCGCCCCGTTTTGAATTATGAGGTTCTCCTTTGTTAATTATAATTCCAATACGTCATTTGTAAATAATCTTTTCCCATTAGCTATGGTAAGATATACAACAGGTTGCTTTATAAATAACTTTAATGTGCTGCAATAGAATAAAGTGTTTCTTATTTTCTGTAAGATAGTTAGACAATATCTTTCTAATGTCAGAGAAATAGTTCATGAATATGGATGGCTGTTTATATCACGAAGAGTAATAAATTCCTGTAAGGGAAAAATTGAATGATATAATTATATGATATCCTTTACTGCGACTTGTTTTTCATTAGATAAATAGAATAATATAAAATAAGTAAAATAGACGGCAGTTTCTGGAATATGCCGCAAATTAAACTATCGGGGAGCGAAATCACCGCTCATTAACATGGGGATTTTATATTCAAATGCACAAACCGAGGTCTTTATTTAATCTGACTTACATCATGGCAACCGAATAATTTCAAGTAAGCATTTAATATCTGATTGCTATTGAAAATACAATGCAATTCTATAAGAGAAATCATAAAGGAGAATGATTCCGGAATCTTTTACATACATGAGAGCCCTCATATCTTATTTGTAAATAGACGGATCTCATTCGTTATGGTAAAATATGCAGCGAGTTGATTTATTAATCCCTTTAATGTGCTGTAACCTGCAATAGAATAAGTTGTCTAGTTTCTGTAAGATTATCAGAAACTATCATTCTTATGTCGGGGAAACACTGCGAGAATATAGATAGTTGCTTATATGACGAATCGTAATAAATATTATATTACGCATTTAAAAAAAAACTATGAATCTTCTATAGATTTTATTGAATATTAAATATACGGAATAATAGTTACATTGTTGATTTGCATATATTATTTTGATCTTTCGTGTCCAATTAAAATTAGACAGATGGAAGGAAAGTTATCTGAAAACAACTTACTGGTAGAAACCAGCGGAAATCCAACCCAAAAATGACTTCCAGGCAAACAGTTTTAGTTTACTTAGAGGAGCTCGGGTCGCTGTGTTATATTTGTTTTCATCCGTACTCTAATATCTGCGCCGAGAAAATATTTTTTGCCAGATTCTATTCTACACATCGTCATTATCAGCTCGTAAGGTTCGCTGCTCGATTTAGGCAGCTCGTAAGTCTCTCTTGGCATTTTGATTTGGCGCCACTTGTTATTATTTTCATCTGATTGGTGCATCTAGCATTCAAGATAATAATTTATTAAGCAATTATACTTTTACTCTAAAGTATTAGTTATTAAATATCTGATGTATAAGGTAGGTTCTGGGATTAATCTTCATAGATTACCACGCTCTATTTCTCTTTTGCTTATATTCAGCGGACTAGCCCAAAAGATTCTCCCTTTCTTATATGGGTTCATCAGATTTGTAGAGCGATCGGGTGGTTTCAGGTTCGATACTCACAAGGCGCCAGCACTTTTTATTAAAGGTTTACTACATCATCTTATTAAATCAAATTAAAATCCTTTATTTCAGTAATTGAACCGAATTTTGTACTTAGCCTACTATTCACAAAGTATATGCAGGAGGACGACACTTCGCCATTGATAAACAAGGTGCTTCTGGAAGCCTCGCAGCACACTTCATCCTACGCTCTGTCCCTGAATAGCTGTATTACATTTGGTTAATTTGACTTTCCAGGGCTACTTGTCCCTTCAAGGTTTTGCCATTAGTAATTACCAACCTATGGAAATAAACATTGGTAACCTATTTTGAAGGAAAGATAAAGGTGAGAGGGGATTAACGTGGGAAATACACCCATTACACAACTACCTACACGCTATTTTTGTTGCCCAAGGCATCAGAGGAAACAGTAGCACTTTTAAAATAGGGATTTCAAAAGAAACATTCAAAAATGAAGTAAACATGTGGAGATACAATTTGAAAATAGGCAGCTGATATGTTATATTTATATAACTCAGGCGTAAAGAATTGAATCGTTCTCTGTATTATCAGGGTCTTATAACCATTGCATGATCCAAGCATTGAACAAAATTCGTTTAATCTAAAAAACAACTCATCTATATCCTAAAGAGTTAATTTCAGAAACTACTTTCGACAAACTAGAGATTTGGTTTGAAATATCTGCAGTACCACTTATTGCGTTGCCTGTGAGGCCTTTTGGTTTTGATATGTAAAATGTTGACAAATTTCTAGAGTATCAGGAAAATCATTAACACAATTTTGTGGTTCCGAGATCGGGGGCAGCTGCCTCGCGGATTGCGGCGATTATCTTCTTGTACCCTGGGCTTGGTCTTTGCGTTTGCTTTTTATGTGCTGCATTATGCAACTGGCTCAGCTTATAGATGTATACGGGACACTCTGTTATAGAACGATGGGGGTCATTTCAGTTTGCGGAACGTATTTCTTATTTATATAGCTCGTGACCTCATGCGCTTATACACATTTATTGCACTTGTAGTCTTTTGTGCAGTACACTATAGAATGCCCGTGCTCCTGATGTGCGGCACTGCATTTTGGACTTCGAACTACTCCGGTCCTACTACGTAACCCTGATGTTCATTATCATTCTAACTTACTGCTGGATTTTGTGGCGTGTAATTTTCGCATCAACAACCACAAGATAGAGAGGCCCTCTCATCTGATTATTCTGTAGATGGGATACATTATAGTTGTGTTCATCCATTAATCACTTAATGGTACGCCTCTCTCTGAAAGGCAATTGTTGGAGGAGGACTGTTATTGTTCTCATATCCACTTGGTTTTTTTTTAATTCCGGCACTTGTCCGATTAGTGGTCCTTTTTTGAGTTTTTACTTACTGCTGAAGGGAATATAAAACTGCCATCTTCGTCTTCTATATAGGAGAGCGGGTTAAATCTCTTGCTTACTGTGACTTTCGAAGAGGATCCATAGTCCAGTTTCACAACCCGCACGCTCTACTTGAATGCTACGACTTTATACGGTGTCTTAAAAATATTTTTATCTCATTCGGGCATCGAAAGTGTAGGAGCATATTGCTTTCCTCACTATTAAAGGTAAGCACGGAGCTACTTACATACGTGGAGGTTTTTAACGTCCAGTCTTTCAGTTTTCCGAGCGATACAAAATCTAATGCGCAGAGCTTGCATTCATCTTTTAATTCGAACAATTTTCTTTCGATACACTTAACTTTTGTAGTTGTTAGAGCAGTGACGGCCTCAGACGACGAGGCTAGGAACACTAGAGACGCCAATTCATCCATTCAAACTTGGGGCTCTGTCTCTCAAAATGAAGGAAAAATACATAAAATATAATGAATTTGTAGTGATCTTAGCTCAGAAATGCAAATTCTTCGTATTCCATACAGATAAATCGCGACGAGAACAATGCGTTTAAAAACGCGCAGTGCTCGTTATTCACGGGGAACAACAAACCTGATGACTTATTATGTTACTCTAAAGATATCGATGTCTATTAAATCTTACTAGCATATTGCTCCGAAATATTTAACTCAAGATTAATTAAACTAATATCGGATTAAATTCCATCTGAATATAGACATAATTTAATCAGATATTAGCTAAGTCCGAAAGACTTGGGTGCAATCGGCAATACGCAATTAGAAAACTAGCTTCAAAATTGAATGACACTTATAGCAGAGAGATTATAAAACCTAAAAGGGACATCTCTTTCTCTTAGAGGTACTAATTTTGAGGATGACGTCACTGTAGAGACCTGTACGGATCGAAATTATTAGGCCCTGACCCGCCCGATCCCGAAGTTTTATAGGCCCAGACGAGCCACCGAACATTAACATTAGACTGGAAGGGTCACTCTAAGCCTCGCCCCCAGCATTTCCCTTCTTGAACCGTCGCGGAACCTCGCTCAGGCCTCGTGCCACGTTTCGCCCCCTTGTCTAAAGTCTGGCGTCTCATCTTTGTAAGCCCTACAACACAAAAGTGGATCTTCTAGTTTGTTCTTAATATTCGGTGCCCGAGACCGACTAAAATTTCTTGTGCACAGTCATAATAATACTTATTACGATTTGGGCGATGTGCTGAACTGCAGTAAACATTGGTATGGTATGGTATGGTATCTAAAATACGCGTATTTGCTAAGCCATTCTTCACTGCGCTTCGGAGCACAGTCGCTCCGTAAACAATGGTAATACGCGTCTCGGCCCGGCCAACCCAAAATAATACATTAGGTGGACTTTAGCATTTACTTGGTTAGGGATTTAGGATTGGTAACGACTAGTTATGTGTGTATCCCTTTCAGTCACTCGTTATGAAAAAAGGTGGTGGTTGCCATAATACTTTGTCTAAATTTTCGCTGGCCGGTTAACGACAACATCCGTCTTTTATTAAAATAAATAAAATATATCAGAATAAAAAGAAAGGCAAAATAAAACAGGCGATTACTTTTCTATTTTGAATTTTCATTCGTATTCGTTTTTTTCTTCAATCAGTTAATCACTATAAGGCTGTAAGGGAATTAAGGGACATTTATATTAGAAAAATTAGGTAAATAAAAAAAATACATTCCTCATCTTTATAAGAAAACAACTGAAGTGAATTTTATGAAAGATATTAGAAATTGAGTTTTAATTTTTTTTTGCCATTTTTTCCTCAACTTTTGCCCCCGGTTTAGACACTTTTCTCGTTTTTTTTTCATAAAGCATTTTTTTCTTTACAATTTTGCCATCCCCGACCTCGTAGCTAAACTCCTTTGCCTTTTTTCGCCGAGGACCGCGTTTCTCTAACTTTTTTTTATTTTTTTTTATTTCTTTCCTTTTCCCTTATTTCGTTTTATAATACTTTTATTAACTTTCCCAACGGTTTTTTAACGTTTTCTAAAATTTTCCTAATTTTTTCGAAAATTTTTGGGTATCCGGTGGGTGGGGGTATAATTCTCCGCCCCCCCCCCCCCATGGATGACCTCGGATGCACGGGGTTATCGCTTGTCAGATTTTCGATCCGAGGCTCCGTTGCAGAGATACCGGGAAAAAATTTTTTTCACAAAATTCACCCTTAAATTAGAGCCCCGGTCCCCCCATATGGCCAAAGGTAGCTCCCCATGAGGCGCCCCTACTATAAAAATCTCGACCCCGTGTCTCTTTCCGTTCTCCCGAAATTAAATATTTTAGTTTTTCTTTCTCCCCCTTCTCTTGGCCGCACGGAAGGGGGGGGGGGGGGGGGTTCGTCTAGTTTTCGTCCAGGATCCTCATTTTACCCCGGCTACATGTGCTCAGCTCTCTAGCTATAATGCAACATGCTTCATTAAAGTGTTTCACTTTGATTTCCATTTCATTTGATTTTCATTTTTCGGACTTACCGCTAGAGAAGTTTCACTTCAAAAACATATAAGGCAAATGAAATTGGTCAAGATCATTATTCAAAATAATAATCAAATTATATATTACTAGGTTACTGCGGCAAATCGGCCAATCGGGCTTCGTTCGTAGAGCCCGGACCGATTTAGGCTCGACGTCTTTCAGCCCGACCTAGCCCGAACCCGGCTTCAATACATTCTACTATCTTTAATTTAAGAAAATTTAGCATAAAACAGGTTTTAAAATTTAAGATGGCTATTACGCCCTCTGGCGGCCATTTTGGAAACTTAAAAATAATTTCCAACATTTTCCCTTGGGCGCTTTACTAATATTTTTTTTTACAGTTACTTTTCATGTTATAGCCGAGTGCCATTCATAGTTGGCCACCCGGTACATAAAAATACTGTACTGAAATAAAGGTCTACATTTGTTGTAGCTCTTGAAAAGATGTAATAATGTAAATTGTGCTTTCTGTGTGAAAAAAATTAAAAGCCAAAAAAAAACACAAATTTTGTCGAATTCTGCATAAAGCGGATAGAGATAGATCATGCTTAACTAAACGGTATTCTTCTGTCAAGCAGCTTCGCACTGGGAAATACACCAAAGAGACACTTTATTTTCGTGACTCGGTATAAACAACCCTTTTAAAACATAACATCCTTTTCTCGAGCACGCACCCTTCAAAAACAGTTTTATTTTTATATCTCTCTGAAAACATAAGCTCCCCTTGTTTTCAATTTATGCAATTTTATGGGTAGATATTTGAAAGCACCTTTAAGTTTTTTAGGTATATTGAGTTGCTTGTTTATTTTTTCTGGAGTGTGTTTAATTCGATTTAGGGGAAAATGCCGTTAGAATGAAATAGATATTATTTGTAGAGCTTAGTGTTGAGGTGAAACAAGCTAAAGGATTATCTCTCATTTCGTCTCGGAAAAAAAAAACAAAAAATGTCTCGAAATGATATGAAATAATAGTCGTCTTCCGTGGTTATATGTTTCATTTGATGGGAAGGATAGGCTCGAGGAATATTTCAAAAAATTAACTAGTTTTACCAAGTGGCGAGCTCGAATATTTAAAATTGTTCTACTACATTATTCTTTAACAGTTAACACATCATCAACAATCGTTGATTCTTCAGCATGTTATGTCCAACAGCGTGCGTTTTTCAAAGAAACCATTAGGACTAATTTCGTCCAAGATTATGATCAGTTCAGTTAAAATTAAATAACCAGAATTAGGATAATAATCGTATTACAAGAGCAATAACTCTTGTAATAAAACAATTATTATGACAGGGGTCATCAGCAGAGTAGAAACATTTTATGCAAAATAACGACTTAAAAAAATTGGAAAAAATTAAAATTACTTTTTATTTTTATTAGCATAAAAATTAAAATTTATTCAAAGGTCATTTCAAAATAGATTATCAGAGATTTACAAAACAGAAACATCCAATCCCTTCAGCACTCAGTGCACCATTTTCAGTGGTATTCCCTGCAATTGCAATGTTGGCATTGTTGCCAGTATATGGTGGTCATGCATCTTAATTGGCTGGGACAGTAAAAACCCATGGCACGTTTGCCATCTATTCTAATTCTATGCAAAATTTTGATACCTAGTCTATGTTCCGTCTAAGGCTGGCCTGCTGATGACTTAGATCAATCATATACTGATAAAGCGGAAAAGGTTTTTTTATATACTTACTTTATATTATGCTAATAAGTATTAATACAAGCAGCGTTAACCATTCCCTAGAAGACGCATAGCGGCCAAAGTCTTGTTTTTCAATATAAGACATATTTGAACACATCTGGTCAAAAGTAATTACTTCTGATTTAATCTCATTGTAGTTTAAGGCAATTGCCGGTTTTTTATTCGTTTTCGAAGCGTCAGCCCCTTCATGCATGTTTGACAATAATAACACCATTTTATTTCTTTGGGAGCACATAAGATTCTAATGTCATATTTTTGTCAAAGCAGAACATCAACGAAAATAGTTTTCGTTTCTTAACATCCAGCATTTCTGGCGGAATTTGTTCCTTATTCTTTCTAATTGTTCCAGTAATGGTTATTTTATAGGGATCTTATAAAATGTCTGCTAATCCAGTTGTTCATTCTTATGTTTCGGTTGCTGTCATGGAGAGATTTAGTTAATTATTTCACACAATAGTCTTAAATTGTACAATCAAACATAAATTTCACATTCAGATGATAGTCTTTCGTTAAAGCAAACATAAACAGAATGGCGAGAAAAGCTAACAATTCGTTTTCTACTAGTTCTGACATAAACGATGCATTATCTAAATAATCCCTGGATTTCTTGTTAATTTCTTTACTAATATGCCAAACAATTATTTTTAAAATTTCATCCGAGAAAAAATTAAGGGAATAATCCCAATATTTGAATAATCTTCGGTGCCACTATTAGGACCAGGACCTGACATAAAATCAATGCTATTTTTCTTAGCAATCTTTTAAGACCTTTTAGTAGACGACTTGTGTCTATTTCTCTCCTTGAAACACATAGATCTTGATGCTATTCCGCCAGCATTCTTTTTCTTGGGCCGCATAAATTAGACAATGATATATTGTCATTAGATGAACTACACTTATCTCAGATTGTTGCTACCTGATTTTCAGATAGTTGAACTGTTGCTCCTAGTCTAGCTGTACCATGTATAGATATCACAGAAATCTCTTAATTAATCGGGTCTCCTCTTCCATTACTATCGCTAGACTCATGATCAGCTTCTAAATTATCTGCTTCTTCCTACTCACCTTCATATCCAAATTCGAATCTTCCACTCCTTTACACTTGATGCTTTGTTGTGGTCTCATTTAAATCTGAGACACTGCGCCCTTGAGCAGGTCCTCTGCTACCTTATATGTCGCCGATTTCCTGCCAAACGCTACAGCTGGGGCCGCACACCGTAATATTGTCAGTAAGATTAAAAAATGGTAGTCTGGGTTAGTTCCAGGAAGCTAATATTGCATTAGATTTTAGCTATTAAATTACCGGTGCTATAACCTCGAGTAGCTAATGTAGGATCATCTGCGAACCGGTAGAGCTCACCACCATGGAGGTAGAAATGTGGAAAGTAAATATTGAAAGGACATGAGGATGAGAGGGCGAACCCCTCTATAAATGGGACTAGGGCACAATTATGTTCCATCAATGTGGCTACAAAAGTTCTACATGAAAAAAGGACTTGACTATTAACACAATTTTTCGAATAATGAGCTTACTAGTAAGATCAATCAGATACTTTTGTATATATCAAGAAATATTGCAGCTGTGTGACACCCCGCACTGAAACCTTTCAGGATATTAGCAGCCAGTCTGGTCTTCTGACGGACCGTGCAAGCCCAAACTGTTCCAGTGCGACTATATTTTTGTTTGTTATAAATGAGGAAAATCACTCTTTCTGCAATTTTAGAGATAATCGGAAGTAAACTTGTAAGGAGTTGAGGACTAGTAACACTGTTATACTTTACTATACATTTTGGCTCTTATCCGTATGTTACCTGATTTTTAAAGCAGGTATTCAAAGGCAAATGTTTTTGGTTTCTGCAAGGTGCCATCAAATAATTGAAAAGTTAAAAGCACTTTTCTTAGATAACCTTCAATCCTGGTGAGAGTAGCATAACCAGAAAAGATAAGATCTACCATTCCGCATTTGCGTTAAATCTCACTTAAGTCCTTACTTGCTAATTTAAAATTAATTTATTAAGCCAATGATACGATTAACCTTTTACTATTTTATAATAAGATAAAACATAGATCCCGATCCAACTTCGAAAACAGTTGAGGTGTTTGCGATTTCAATACTTACCTTATGTGATTTCTGACAAATTTGGCTATCTAAGGCACTCACCTGTAACAAAAATAATATCTTATTAATAATTTTTCCACAATATAATATTGTGTCATACATTTATCTACTTTTTCTCATTCACAGCAATATTAAAATCATAGTGAAGTGGGTAACACCGCTTGCCGCATTATGGCTCATGCCGAGGTTGACCGAGTTCGATCAGATATCCCATGGGATTGAGTGGTGCAGTTACACATCTGGCGAGTCGATGTATAGTATTTTCTATGCGATATATTATGAATATCGACTCACTTGCCTTTATATGGATATACTCATAAACAAAGATAATAAATGTGAAGTAATTTAACAGTCTGTAACAGTCTTCAAATTTTCCACATGGGTTGTTGACCGTTAAAACCTATAACAACAGTCACCTGTCGGTGAGTTGGGGGTTAGTATGGGTTAGTTTTGTACTGTGCGATATCTGAAATTGGAGTCAAAAAGTTTTTTTTTGTTATATGCTTTGGTGTGTTATTATAATGTTCAGCTATTTATATATTTATTATACAGGATTTTTCGAAGGAATGGAATATTGCAAATATTTTCTTAACCACGTATATTTTTAAAACGCTTAGATTTTTATTTCCTGTTGCGCATTTTTTCCATAAATAAATAATATACTGAGTAACTTGAAGGACACATAACGCCAGTTTTCGTTTGCAACGGTTCGTATAAATTTTTTGACGTAGCTATTTCATACACATTTTTTCTTAGATATCCCGCAGAAAAGAGTCCAAAGACTTCGATCATAGATGGTCATTCCACAGCACCTCTCTTTCCACTTGTTTGGACAGGTTTCATTGATATATTGACGTATATACTATGTTGGGGTTTGGAACCTTCGGCAACATGCACTAGTTTTAATCATCTCCTGATGATGCTAACATGGTTAGCGAAACGCGCGTCGAGTGCAATAATTTTGTTTCGGTATTGTGGATAAAACTCTGTTTTAGTATTGACGTATATACTCTTCGTTCAATGGGGAGAAGCACCATTTTGCTGAAACCATATTTGCCGCTCTGGAATATCTGGATCATCGTGATCTGGACAGACAGCTACCAGAGCAGGAATTAATTCTAAAGATAAAAACCCAAATATGTAGTATAAGCATTTAGGCTTCCTTCAAAAAGGTTTGGTATTAAAATTCTACTATTGATCATGCTCATTCATACGTTGGCCTTTTGTGAATACCGTGTATTATTTTCTATCCAGTCCAATAAGGATTTTTTTGGGGCCAAGGACGATAATTTAGCTTGATAATTTCCAGTGATAAATATTTTGCTTGTTAGCATTTGATACACAATTTGGAGTTTGGTCACAAAATCTCATTATGTTTTCATAAAACTTTAGACGTTTTTCTGCAAAATTCTCAAAGAGTTCCTGTACATAGCAAATTTTGTAAAGATACTAAAAAACTCTTTTTTTAAATCTGTATATTGAACTCTGATGAAAGGGGTAATTTTTGGCCCAATTATTTAGGGACGTGTGGGAATATTCCTGCAGCGCTAACGCTATACTTCATTTGTTCTCTTCGTATAGGGACCTCTGACCATTCTTCGGCAAATTTTTTATGCTGCCATTAGCACGATATTTTAAGGATTTTGATATCTATGGTTGATTGTTGAAATGAATATCCAGATATTTTTCAGTCCGCAAATCTTCTGTTGATTTTTCATCATATTACCAGGACCGATCATTATTAAGATTTCAGTTATTTATTGCCTAATTATATAGGGCATTTCCATTTATCCCTTCAAACATTTGCTCCGACCAAACTTATTACTTAATTATCACAGTTTTCTTAATTTTAGCATCGTGTATACTATATTAATAAATTTTATTTAACATCTTATCGATCTAAATTTTTGAGTAAAATTTGAAAATTAAAAAATAATGGGGGACTGCATTAAAAAATGCGTTATATCTCCTGAGTTATCCTATCCTGTATGATATTGCGTAACAGAAAATAAAATTCGAAATGCCCGAGCGTTTTTCGAAAATATATGAGGTCATCGAATATTTGCAAGATTCCATCATACGAAAAAACTTTGTATACGTACATGCCTAATAAAATAATTATTATACCAATTCTCATCAAGAACCTGTTACTTTGGGAAAATATTGGGCAATATGTGAAATAAAAAATAAAAATTGTATAAAAAGAAGACTAAAATTATAAAATATAAAGGAAGGAGTTTACTGAATTTACTCATACCCTAAAATTTCTTAACCTGTGTAGAGAACACTAAAATGAACAAAATATTCTATTTTAGCCATTTCACGTTAAGGCAGATTTTTTTTACATGTTTATTTCTGATTTCTCTTATTAATTATTTCTCTATAGATTATTCTATGTTGGTGCAATATTTTTGTTCAGCCAACCTAAAACAGTTTTCAAAGGTAAAAATGATAGAGTGCCGTGGTTCCGAACCCACCATAACCTAGTCCTAAAAGTAAAATATGAGACGCTAACTAAAATGAAACTAAAAAAAATCAAAACCTATACTGCATTAAAAATGCAAATTTCTTTAAAATAAATATTTTTTCACATGTGCCATTTTAAAAAACAGATATTTTTTACTATAATACAAGCCATATGTGACATGAAAACCATTTAGTTTTTAGACAAATTATATGTCAATTTTAATATCATTGCGAACTACTAAAATGCATAAACTACTAAGCAAATATCACCCTGTCCTAAGTTTGAGCTTGAACTTGGAAAATATTATGTGAACATTAAAGACAAATTACAAACAACGCGAGCAGTCCACGCAAGCGATTATAAGCCTTAAACGTGCAACGATTGGCACATGTTATTATATAAAAACGCTAGCGAACCATCAATTCGACTGACTTTGTTTCTCACCTAAACCAGTTACCTGCAGTACACATGTACGTGGAGTACTATACCGCAACCTTATTTCCTACCTAAACCTGGGTTTCGCAGCACACATGTGCGTGGACTTGGGAGTACAGTAGTATAAGTCGAATCTACGACAAATTTGTCAAAGTTCTGGGAAAGATAATTTTCAAAGTAGGATCTTTCAAGTACTTAGAGTATAGTGAAAACTCTGAGTGTACTTAAGACAAAGCCAACCATAAAAAACACCTTTCTTAAGAAAACTATATTATAAAACAGTGACAAAGACTTGTAAACAGTTCAAAAATATACCTCAATCAAAAGAGCATGCGCATCTTAGTATTCGGGTATAGTGCAAACTCATTAAGTTTCTGACCAATAAACATTATTATTGTTTTCTCATTTAATCTTTGCCCAATAGACGTTGTAACTGTTTTTAACTAAAGTGCTTTCTTTATCATCTCTTCTCACCTGACGCAGATCGATCCCGAATCTGCGCTATATAACCGGCACGCCAACCAAGGCGTGTCGTAACAGTGAAAAACCTACAAATTTTCAAGTGCCAAAAGTACTTAAATTTATAATTCTGCTGATTTTTCTCTAATGTAACTTGGGTCATGTCGAAAATTCAAAAATAAATTTAATTTATGCTATCCGAGGTATCTTTCACAACATGACTGAAGATCGAAATCCCTGGAAATATACCTTTGTTTTTTTTTAATGGTGCAGACACTATTGTTACTTTCGTCTATAATTTGCAAATATATCTATCAGCAGATTAAATGTTTCATTGTGAGACGAGTACCACCAGCATTTCCTAATGAAAATCCTTCTAAGTACTTAACTATTTTATTTCGCCAAGCTCAACATTCTTTGGGTCGTGACCTGTTCGGTTCTTCTGCAGATCCTTAAATGGAGATAATTTGCTTTGCCTTTTCCACTAATTCAATTCTATTATTAATTTACGTACTTACTTGTTTAATTTTATTATATAAAAATATCTTAGAACAATATAAACCATAAATTTGAAATTGTCGATATAATCCGTTGTAAAATAAGCAGATTGGGCAAATATACAGATCGTATGTTGTAGACCTGCTATATTTCAATAGAAAAATCTGAACAATTTGACTGACTATTGATATTCTAGAAGTAGATGCCATAAATTATGTTACTATTCAAACTCTCCATCTGAACATACCGAATTTGTAACAGGATAAACGAAAATGTCTTGTCCATTATTACACGTAAATGTCTAATTTGAATTCACAACGTGTTTAATTCCTTTAATGTCTAAAACCACAAACATCAATGTGAATTCCTAAGAAAAGGGACCATTTGCTGTCATTTTCGATTTGCTTCACCTATGAAAACCATGGTTGCAAACAAAATGATAATAATCGCATGAATTCGATAATCTGGCTTCTCGCATAATGCACAAGCATCGGTTGTAAAAATAAGATTCTTTACTTTTCATCTATTTATTCTTTATTTATTTCTGTGTTTATTCATTAATTAGCATACCCCAACTTCACATTACTTTAAAATTGTCTCATAACAAACATTTATTTAATAAATCTAACAAATTTAACTTTCTTTACAAATTACACCAAATAATAATAAACAATTATATAGTTATATAATTGGACAAACTATTCAAGACGAAAACTTATAAGAGAAAAAACTACTATCGCAAAAGCAGCCTCTCAGAAGCATGGTAAGCTATTTCGCAACAACACTGTATACACCGCAACGGCTGCTCTTGCTCTACGAAGCGCAAATAATATTATTGCTTAAAATATTGCTCACACATTTGGGTTGCCGCTAAAGCTGCTGGATTCCATTCAGAAGAGAGCTGTGCGTCTCGTCGGCGACCCGAAGTTGACCCGATCTGGGTTACAGATATTTTCATGCCAGATGTACCCAGGATTTGGCTCGCCTCATCTCACCCCCAGCAACGCCTGTCAGACAATCACGACAGACGGCATGAGCACACCCGTTCGTCGTACAACAGGAAACACCTAGAACAAAGCTTTACAAGGATTTCTTTGTCTGGCGCACTGCATCACTGTGGATCTCACTCCCAGGACATCTGTTTCCTTTCTCCCAAATTATAACCTACAGCTATTCAAAAATCGTGTCGATCAATATCACACATATCGCTCGTCGAGTGCCATAGGATCTTCCTTTAGTGTGTGTGCCACCGCCATAAAAAAAACATCGGGAATTACAAAAATAAGTCAATTTAGGCCACCGAGATCTCAGATCCCATAACATGCTTTAAAGGTTGAGCAGTTCTCTCAAAATAGCAACTAGGTTGAGAAAAGAAAAAAATTCACACTGGGATACATGTTGGCCAATTTGCAAGATTTTGACAAAAAAACAGCTTTGCCCATAACTGGTTCTCTGAGTCGGTATAAAAAAAAGGTGAGGAGAATGAGTAGTATGTTGCACCCCCTCGATAGTCAAAATATGTATGTATATACATTGTGAAACGGATTTCAGACAAAAGAAGAATACTCAAAGTAGGGTTTAATTATCGCACAATATAACCTTGTTATAGCTGTAACATTTGAATAATCGGGGGGTATACGTTTCACAAACCCAAATAGTTGAAGAGACTTCGACATTACACTTTCCATATGAGCAGCAAAAGAGAGTTTGCTGTCCATATGAATCCCCAAATATTTCATTTCAGAGACAATTGACAGCGGCTGGTCAACAATGCAATAGGGATGCGCAAAGAGAATCCTAAATCGATGAAATATGGTAGAGTGACACTTGGAAGTATTTAAATTTATACCATTCACTAGACGATCCAAATTGGATTGAAGTCTTAAGTAATTATTAGGGGACTGCGCTACTTTCAAGTCAGCTGCAAACAAGAGGAATTGATGCTGTTCAAAACAAGAGCACAGATCATTAATAAATGATGTGAAGAAAAGTGGCCCCAAGTGTGATTCGTGATGAATTCCAGAAGGTTCAGGTATATTTATTGATTTGAAGTTTTTAAATCGAATAATCTGAGGTCGATCTGTCAAATAATTCACTATCGAGCAGAGCACAGAACCGCTAACATCCATTGCTATTAATGTAGATGAATGGGAGATTGACTTTGTCGAACCCCGTCCATGTAAATAGAATTCACCTGCAATCCGATAGAAAGTCAACATATGACAGGAGATTTAGCCCAGTGCTTTTTCCTGCTTGAAAGACAAATTGACGAGGAATGACAGGCAGATCCATCTCAATTTTCAGAGAGAATATTGTCAAAAACTATTGGGATTGCACCTAAGATGCTAATTAGTTTATAATTTGTTATCATTGCTCTAATTTTCGCTTATGTGTATTGTAGTGAAGGAGGTCGTGTTCCAAAATTCCAGGAGCTTTCCCAGCCTTAGAGATAAGCGGAATATAATATGTAGTGGGACAAGATAAAACTACAGTATTTGCTAAGAGATGCTCCTATGTGGATCCAAAGAAGTCAATGAGTATACAAATCTGATATAAGAATATTATACTATTTAAGGCTCATATTGGAAAAGTCCGAACTCCGTATATAGTCAGCAAACAAGTTTGATATTAACATACCCGAGTAGCTACGCGCCACATTGCAATGAAACTTAGCAGGCGTTTTATTACATTTACGTTAAAATGTAACAAAGGTATTATGAGATTCTACTGACAGACATACTATTCCCAGGAAGCGCCCCCTCTCCCCCAACCAAATCAAAATATGTTTTTATAAACGGAGTGGAATGGCACCGAAACATCCACTAGAGGGTGGAATACATCCAGAGACAACATGCATTCGTCACCTTTGCGAACCAAGCAAGCACTGTCCTGAAAGGGTACCAAATCCAGAAGAGAATTGAAGGCATTTGCAACAAAATTTAGCTGAAGTAAATTGTGGATTGCATACATGTTGGATTCCTATTACGCCACTTCGAATGACATTGCAGCGGCTGAAGGACGAACCATAGAACTAAGATTAGCACTCTACTATAGTGAGTGAGGAAGATTAAAGATCCTGAAAAAGACTATCCCCGCTTGGGGCTTGGGGACAGCTGTCGAAATAATGGTCAACATATTGACAAAATAATGCGTAAACGTTTGCTGGTGAACGTGGAGTAAAATATTTGCCAACTAACAGAAGGGATCTCTTTCCCTCTTCGATGAGCACAAAGATGTTCTCAATGTTATCATCAACTTCAAGTTTTCTGCTATTGACTCTTATATCTACTGTAATTAGGACTCCGCCTCGCCTAGAGTGATTACTTCTCTGCAAAGAATGATCCCTTCTGTAGGCCCTATAATTTTTCATATATAGCACGACCTAACAAAATGTCTCATTTTGCCAGTTTTCCGCAACTATTATGATCTCGTAGCTACAAATTGGGATGGATTTCAGAAGATACTTCAGTTTTGCATGAAGGCCTCTGACGAAATATTGAAATATCCTTAGGCTGAGAAATTAGGCATTCTGATGATGATAGTATCCTTTAAAACCTCTATACTGAATCACGCATCAAAAACTAGAAATGGTGCTTAATGCTGTTGCATCTGTAAATGCACTCACTTAGTCTAGTCCTCTATCACTCTATCACCGCAGATATATCGGTCCTGTAATTGTTTTTCGTAATAATTTATCACTGATCTTGATTGGAATGGTATATCTTATTCAGTAATTAGTTAATGTTTTAAAAAATTCAGCCTAAGAACTTACTGTTTGTTTATAGATAGATGTATGATAATTTGATTTAAAATACTAGTGATAATATTTAGTTTTTTGTACGATCTAAAATTATTTGTAAGTTGCCAGCACTGGACAAGAAAGGAACTCGGTATACATTTTAGAGTTGGTCAGAAGATGTTACTGCTCGGCTCCCTTGTGCCACACCCCCAAATCAACCTGTAAAAGTAAATAAATTCCACACTTAACCACGTACAGCACATCAGAACTGAATGCTTAATATTATTCTGAATATACTTGAAATGAAAAAAAATGTTATAGCAAACCGCTGTTCAAGCACTTAAAACACAGGTATATTAGAATATTTATCACACCGCCTGCGAAAGAGTTTATATTGTATAAACTCAGTGGAATGAGTAAGGCACGCTCTCTCACGAACACGCAGTAATTCAAGTCTGAATGTATAATTTGTCTCTTATCGTGTAATTGTTTGAATAATTCATGGGCGGTGGCTTATATGTTGCAGCTACTGGGGCTTAGGATTTAAATAGTGCAAAAGTGACACCTCTTTCAATGCAATTAGAGATAATGTCTTCAAAATTAGATAATTACAAGCACTTAAATAATTAAGCTGGTATTACACCAACAGTTTCTTAGCGAATAAATTCATAACTTAGTTCGCGAATTTCTTCACGGCCGCATTTCGATTTTACATTATTGTTACGACTCATATGAAGTTCTTGGACAATTTCACTGTCAGATGTCAGCCTTGCCAACTTAAAATAATTTGAAAAATATGAAGATGTATAAAAATCTATTTGTTTACAATTTATATAGCAAAAATAGATCCAGAAAATTAAAAAATGCAACGAAGATGGTGGATAAGATACGCACACAAGAGGGGTAAAAATAACTGAAAAAGACGCTAAACTTCAACAGCTTTTAAGGATGTTTAAAGGGAGCTTTTATAAATTGTTGAAGCAACTGAAGCCTTTAATAGAAAAAGGGCATACAAAATTTTGGCACTCAATAAAAGAACAGGATAAATTGACTAGCCCAAACTACTTTAAGACTGCTGGCAAAACATAAGAAGATTAATGTATAATCAGTGGGTCAGCTGGCAGAAGATGTTCAAGCAATATATAAGGTTCTCAAGGATGACTACCCTGATGGCGAGTAAAGTACTTCCTCTTCCACCAAGGTTAGTCAGGTACGAAATTACACTTGCGGAGTAGGTGCCTCGCTAACTATATAGCGAGACACTCGGTTTATATTTTGACTTTTTGACTTTTAGATATAATAATGAAGCAATTTCTTTCCCAGATTTTGACATTGCGTTGTTTTTATAATTTAATTAATGGTGAGATTGACTGTGGTTGTCTTTAGGCAATATTTATGTTCCTCCTCGAAGTTTAAGAGAAGTTAAAATATTTGCCACCAACCATCATAGGACCCTGTATGTTTAAAATTTCTTTTTAGTGGATCGAATGATGTTAAATGTTAATTCAGACCTGTTTAACACCACCCGTGCTCGCTTAATTAAATCCATACTTTAATTTACAGTTTAGTTATACGTATGCTTCGTTTAATCTAGATCTTTCAATATCATCTTTTATTGTTACTATTTTTAATATTATATTTAAAATGGGTTTTTACCCGTTAATTGAATAAATTAAACTTTCAACGATAATTTTTCATTGTTTGCACTAGATCAACCATTTAATCTATTAAGAGGTTTGTTGATGCGAAATGAGAACAGCATGAAAAGTTTAGATATGTCCTTTATTGTACAATATATTTTATTTTATTATATTATTATTATTATTAAATAAGACTAAAAACAAAAATACAGTTTTCTACTACTGTCTGTCTCATATGTTTCCGAGCAATGTTTCTTCTTTAGACCATTTCATCAATTATATCATGAATTAGGTTCAATATCTTTCTTCGCAGCAGCCTTCATTGAACAGGGCTTTAGATTTGTCTCACTTCTGATCCACTGGTACCTTTAGGAAATAAACTTTTGATATGTTAAATTTTATACATCAAGATATGGACTTTTTCAATATAAGGTAGCAATTTAGAATGAACCTCAATTCTAAACTATTGATTTATTTCACAAAATCTTAAAATATAAAAAACATGGATTCCCAAGTAAAAGTAAACTAAGCAACTCATGCCAAATGGGCCACACCATCATGCATATATAAATCATTCAGACCTAAGAAAACATTTTAACACTAAAAATACAAAATTATTTAAAATAAACTACAGCTTAAAAAGTTGATGGTTTAATCTTTGGTTCGTAACAGAAACTCGGTGACTATTTTGAATTTTTTCCATTAATTTGAGCATATTGCGAGAAAAAGGAAATGCCTTCCTATCAAAGAAAAAATGGATATAATCGATGTAAGTGAAAAAAGTAGTTGAGTACTAGGAAGCTGACAAGACTCAAGTGACCATATTGTCACAAAATAATGAAGACGTTAGAAATTGTATCGAGAAGTTAGTAGTGGTGACCAAAAAGAAAGTTTCCTAAAACCGAAGGACTTGCTGTGGACAAAGTTGTTTTTAATTGGTTCGTAAGGCTCGAAAAAGCACTTTCCAATATCTGGGCCCATATTTCACGCAAAAGTTCTTGAAGTTGCACAGAATCTAGAACTAAGCGACTTCAAAGCATCAAATGGATGGTTGTGGTAAGGTAATTTGTGAAGAATCTGTGAATGTTGAAAGAAGATGTTATTGTCCATTTTAAAAGTTTACGCCCCAAAGGATCTGGATAATGCAGGCCAGACTGGTCTCCACTATCGTGCATTGCCAACAAAAACATATACCTTGAAAAGTGATAAGTGTTCTGGAAAAGAAACTGCAAAACTCCGATTTACAATTTTGTTCTGTGCATATATGGAAAATGAAAAGGCGAAATCACTTATCATAGGTAGAAGCAAACATCCTTGATGTTTTAAGGGGGCGCACATCGATGAGTTATCTTTTCAATAGATAGCGTAGATAAAAGGAGACATCCTGATGATGTGACTTCACGAATTTTATGCTCAGAAGAAGAGGCAGAATAGGAAAGTAGTTTTGTTTCTAGATGATGCAACATCGCACACTAAAATTGCACTTAGCAATGTCAAACTTATTTTTCTTCCACCAAACGCCACTGCAAATTGTCAACCTTTGGACCAAGGCATTATTTAGAACTTTAAGATGCTCTGTCCCCTACAACATAGAGAAAAACTTTATGTTACACAACGCTTTAACCCATTAATGCCAAGATTTTTTATTTTTTTTATATATTTTTTGTTTTTTTTTTTTGGAAAATAGGTATAAATGAGCCCACAATGACGGCTTTTATTATTTTTTTGGAATTCGGAAGTTAAAAAAAAATTTTGATACCATATGGTATCCGTAGGCATTAAAGACCATTTTTATTACAAAAATATAAACTATGCAATAAAACTATTATATGTTAGAACTAAACTTAGTTTGTGTGATAAGTGGCAATAGTTGATACACAGATTGACATCACATTTTTTGCACATCGTTCTACCAAACGACTTGCATCTCATCTCAGCACATTTTTGTCGCCTACATGAGACCACAAAATGATCAATCCTATCAAATCGTAGAGCTGGAAGTAAATTGCGGCGGAAGCAAGTACCGACCTACATAACTAAAAATAATAAGACATAAATATGAAGAGATTAATTCATTTTATGTATCATTGAGGTTGCACATCATTCCTCATTCCTCTTCATCTGCAGAATCCTCATCTCTCTCTACGTTAGGGTCGTGAGGCTCCAAAAATATTTCGTCTAGGTTTTGTAGCAGGTCGTCATCTTCCGCAAGGGTATCCAAATCTAAAATATAAAAAAAATACATAAATATATATTTTAAAACCTGATACTACTAAATCGCCAAACGCCTACGGATACCATATGGTATCAGTGGCCTTTGACCCAACATAGTCGGCTCGTATAAGTTTCTAGAAACATTATTTATATGCATGGGTGTTTAGTCACTTATATTTCAATAAGTAATAATCCACACTTCACTCAAAATAATACAGAACTAACTAAAAAGGTACTTACGCCCATCGGGGTTCTATTATTTACGTGCAGCACAAACACGCGTGATTTTAAACTTGTTCACCACCGAAAAAACTTCACGAAACGAACAGCCTGCAATGAAAATATGAAGTTAACTGTCAACTGAGCAATAAACCGCCGGCACGCAACTGACTTCAACCTTGGCGCATACTAGGCGCTAATGGGTTAATATGGATAGATTTCGGTGGTCTGGCAAACTTTTTCCCCGATCACAATACAGAAGTACTTTTCTAAGGCCGGGTTTATATACAATAGATGTGGAGGACTTCGAAGAAGAAGATAATATTCTGCTAGTCCAACTGATTCCTACCTTAAACGATACTTTTGTGTATTTGAAAAAATTTGGTAAAAATGACAGCGGTGTGTCAACCGAGACTGAAAAATTTGCCATCATCGACTGCATTGAAGAGGTACGACAAGTGGACACATCTACTTTCGATTCTGAATCTGAGGTTGAGAAACCTGAAATTATTCCAGTGTCGACTATTACAAGCTTTTCTGAAGGCTGTGCAAGTTTGAGTGACTTAGAAAACTTTTTGTCAGTGTGTACAATTCTGACATAGTTAGAGCTGTGTCTGAGCTATTATTAGTGAAACTGAAAAACTAAAAATCTATATGTAATATTTACATGCACACACATAAATTAAAACATTTGTACATATCATTATATTTATGTACATAATATAAACGATCGTGACTTTTATTTACATATAATATTGTGCATAGTATCTATTTCGTTAAATTTAATTCAATTTTCTTTCTGTTTTGTAAAATAATAACATAACATTTGCTTTAATTGCTCTGTGATCACTCTTAATATAAATAAGTATCTTCCCAAATATCTAATCTATATAAGCTTTAAGCTAAAATTAATAATAGGTGGGTAATTACATGGGAAAACTATCAATTGTGACCAAATCGTCTTTAGAAGTCTGATTTGCAGTCTGTGATAGGGAAGTAGCCCTTTCCATTACAGTTACTGCTTTAGAGTCATGCAATGATCTTAATTTTCCTCACTTCACATTTGGCGTTTGCAAATTCCCACTTCTAAATGAAGAGCTTGTTGATGGGCCGGTTGAGTTGAGCAACTATCAGAGACTTGTGATGTAGCTATAATTTTCTTACTATTTAATATTTTAAGAATTCAATCGAAATATTAATTCCGATTCTTCTTCCTCTTAATTTACTGATTCAATATTTATATTTGACTTACCTGATCTGGTTGGATTGGAGGTATTTAAAAACAGCGGATATTCAACGCACCGAATGGTTGGGTTGCAGATATCTGTGGCTCCTGCTCCAGTTACCACATTATTTTAGCTCACCTCCACTTCGCTCCAAAATTTAGTAATATAATTTTCCAATTGCATCAACAGAGATATTGACCATTGCAAAAGTTTTAATAACATCTTTCGCAATTGTTTATAGAGTCATAGTCCGCCGTGTCACATTTTTATAATTCTGAATTGCTGGCTCACGTAACAAAAGATATTGCTGGTAGATATTGATTGGTACGAGATTTGGTCTTTTGTAAACATATAAAAATAAACATTAGGCAGTGCTAGTTTTACATTTTACAAGGCAAGATAGAGGGAAGGATAGGCCCATGCCGAAGAAGAAACTCATTGCTCAAGAATTTACGGGAGTGGTATGGAGTGAACACAGCTACGCTGTTCAGGAGAGCAATCAGCAAAGTTCAAATAGCTATGATGATAGCCAACGTTCGTGGAGGACATGGCACCTGAAGAAGAAGTGTAGTATCGGCCTTAGTTTTGAGGCCCAACAAGATGATGACAAGGCCTGATATATTTGGGATTGGTCTTGGTACGAATTGTTTTAGTCTTGGCCTTAAATAAAAGATAAATTAGTGAGTGCAACACATAAATCTAATGGTACAAAAACACCATTCCAACTGGTTCAGTAGCAATCATTAACAATACTTAAAATTTCGTTAATTCTGATCATTAATTAATTAGAAAGCCCACAATGTATGTACAAAGTAAAGCATCTTTTTCTCAGTCACCTGTTAATGCGATCGGTTGTATAACTTTCATCGAACAAATATAAATTCCAAGTGTTAAATCACCGGTAATAATTAACGGCACGAGAAATAATTAAACTATAACCAATTAAAGGCGACGAAAATGCTTAAAATAGCTAGCCTGAAACGCAGCGAAATTTTTAATTATCAATAAGTTTAGAACTTACTAACTATAATACGGTTGAATATGTATATTAGAGTGAGGTAATTTGGTGACAGAGATCACTGGTAATTGTTCAACATTTTACTTATTGAGCTAGAACGATGCATTTAGCAAAAGAACGGTCTAAAGTAAAGTATTACACATTTTTCTGGATATTAACGTTACTTTCCTAGCCTATAGTAAATGTGGTGTAATTAAACCAAATATTGAGGAAAAAATTTTGATACTTGGCCATATTTTTTAAGGATACTAAGACTTAAGCTCTCAATCAGATCGTAGTTGATTAAGTATTGGAGCCATTTTCCTGACGGTATTTTATTCGGTTTTGTGGGTTTAAGACGGTAGTGTTTTCCCCAATTAATTTCTATGATATAATGTAATATTTTATTGTCTATGTACGTGCGGGAATTTACTACTTCCAGCACTCCTGACACTATGATAAGTAAGCCTTTTCCACAGTAGTGCGGGAAGTATTAACCGTTCCTGCTCCATTTGCCTTATTTCAAACCACCCTCGTAGATAATATCGCCATGACGCTATTTACCTTGTTGTTTACTATCACTGTCAAATAGTGTGATTAAATTGCTATGATGGAAATGCAAGAAGATCCGGATATTCCAGTAGATATTTTGGAATTAGCAAAATATGCAAGTTTAGAATTGAGTCCTGGGTGATATATCACTTTAGCGTCACACGAATTAAAACGTCAGAGATATACTAATCGCTAGTGCACACAATTATTTGACACTATATGAAATAAAAATTGCGGATCATGCATTTGTTTTTTAAATATTTGTGTTCAATGTTGGTGTTATTTTTCGTCGCGCCGTGGCAGATTTTATTGTTCGCGCAGGAATATGCCTTTGCTAATAGCGTCTACCAACACCAATTTTGAGCCTTCACGCATGCGTACGTGCTAATTGAGATATTTTTCAGTTGTTTTTCTTGATTTTGGGCATTGCCTTGGGTTAGTTTTGATTGGTTACGCCCAGGAAGCGAGCGAAGGGTCATGCGTGAAGTGAAATATTAGTCCAATGGTCGAAAATTTGCTGTAGGTAGATGCTTGTCTAAAAAACAATCGAAGCGAAGTGAAAACGTAAGCAAGCACGATTCTACGCGTTATTGCCAACATGTCAACAGTAATATACCGATAGCGGAGATGCCTTATTGAAAAGATCGTTGATTTGAAACGAAAAAATGATTTTCCAAAATTTGTATGAGACAAATTTTCGTTTACAATCTGAAAAAACCCCGAGAGCTTTAGCTCGATGGGTCTTTTCTCGGAGATAGTGAAGAGACAAGCGCGCGTAGCGCGCTTGTTTGCGCGCTTATTTTCTTACTTTGGTTAATTTAGGGTTAGTCTGGGTTAGTTTTGGTTTGTTTGGGTTGGCTTTGGTTAGTTTGGGTTAGTCTGGGTTGGTTTTGGTTACTTTAGATTAGTTTTGGTTAGTCTGGGTTGGTTTTGCTTAGTTTGAGATAGTGGAGAGGCAAGCGCGCGTAGCGCGCTTATTTCCTTACTTTAGTTAATTTAGGGTTAGTCTGGGTTAGTTTTGGTTTGTTGGGTTGGGTTGGGTTAGTTTGGGTCAACGACGTCAAAAACGCCTTTAACTCGGCATCGTGGCAGGTGATTATAGAGGAATTGTTTGTAGGAGAATTGTAGGAGAGAGGCAGCCCCCTACCTGATAAACCTCATAAAAAGCTACCTAACGGACAGATCCATCGTCGTGGAAGCGGAAGGCAAAAAGAAATCGTTCGGCATGTCCTGCGGCGTCCCGCAAGGCTCCGTCCTGCGCCCAACGCTGTGGAACATCATGTATGACGGGCTGCTGAACTTAAAGATGCCAAAAGGCGTAACCCTCATTGGATATGCGGACGATGTGGCTATGGTTGTCACAGGCAAAAACCTGACCATAGTGGAAAAGAAAATAGGGGTTGCAATGACACCCATAGTAGGATGGCTAACCAGAAACCACCTACAACTGGCTGAAGAAAAGACGGAAGTTATCATAATTACCTCAAAAAGGTCCGTACCTACGAGAACTTTCAATATCCTTGGAAGAGAGTCAGAATCTGCTTCAGAAATTAAGTATCTGGGGTCTGGCTGGACAACAAATTATCCTTCACGACGCATATCCAAAAAAAGGTCAGTCGGGCGCGGTCCGCTATGACGGCACTGGCAAGAATCATGCCCAACATTGGTGGGCCAGACCCCGGCAAGAGAAGGCTATTGTGTTCAGTCACAAACTGCATATTATTATACGCCGCTCCAGTATGGAAAGATGCTATAAGGCACAAAAAATACAGAGGCATGCTGGAGAAAATACAGAGGCAAGCTGCCCTAAGAATCTGTAGTGCCTATTGTACGGCATCTACAGACGCCATCCCTTGGCAAAACAGATGGGAAAACAGCACAAAAGGTAGATGGAAGTTCAAAATAATACCAAACATTCCAGCGTGGATAAACAGAAGGCACGGCGACACAGACCATTACCTGACTCAACTGCTGACGGGGCATGGCTGCTTCCGGGACTACACCTATAACATAAATAAGACAGAGGACAATGAGTGTATATACTGCGGTGAAACCGATAATGTCGAACATACCTTTTTATACTGCAGGCAATGGAAGAAGGTTAATTTGGGTTAGTTTTGTCTGGTTGAGCCCCCGGAGCGAGCGAAGAACGAAATATTAGAACAACACTGGGCTGCTGCAAAATGCGCAGGTCAGAATGTCGAAAATTTGGTATAAGTAGATGTGAGTGTTCCGAAAGTTTCATATTTTTTAGGTTAGAAATATTACTATTTTTTAATAAAAAAGATCCTCCGTCCGCACTTTTTTATAAAGAATCACTCTCTCTAACAAAGAAAATGTCCTTATTTTTACCAAAAACTTCTTAATTTGTGTGACGCTAAAGTGTTATGGACCCGAGTCCTGAAAAGCCCGATACCGAGACGAAAAATAATACAATGTGTTTCAAGATTGGTGTCATAAGAAAAACCTTACTTCCCGCGCTTATTAGGAAAATAGTTATTACGGTTTTATTTCTAGAGTTGTGCAGTAAAACATGAAAATATGTTTGTTTCTTGATTTAGAATATCATCAAATTGCCTCCTTATCACCATTTTACCTATACCGCCTATACTAAAGCAAAATTCCATGCCAAAGATGAAATACAAGTGTTATAAGAATATCGACATTGTGCAAACAAGCCGATTGGTTCATCAACAATTATCATTTAAAAAGCTGCCCAAGAAGTAAAAATACCTTGGTCATCTTTAAAACGTTATTTAAGTAAAGTCGAAGGTCGTGATGAAAATTATGCAGTTCAAGATTTGCCAAAATTGGAGAAGGGAGCTTGAAGCGCGAATATTTAACTATATAGCCAATATGCAAGAACTATGGTTCCCACGTTGCATGGGTCAGAAAGTTTAGCAGGCCACAAGCGTGAATGGTAAAACTCACATTCTTGAAAGCTTGTACGTGCGACTAGAAGCGTTAATAAAGAAACTAAACGTTTAGAACATATCATCTAGATTGTGGAATTGTAAAGATATGGTATGTTTAGAAAAGAAGATATGCTTATAGCTAGTACTTGATTGTGTTTGTGAAAATGGCACATTCGTAGTACATCTGATAATATTTAGAAGAACCCGTTGGAATCCCGAATTAGCAGATGGTTGTTTGTCAAATTCATTATTCGAACGTGCCCTAAAGGTTGGATAAATTGAGAACTTTTTCTAGAATAGCTGCAATTTTTTGTAAAATTAATCCCAAAGGAAAGACCGATCACCTTGCCTCGCATGTGATCAGATTTTTTAAGGATTGTAAAGTCTCCATCAGATCGTAGTTGGTTAAGGAGCCATTTTCTTAGCGTTATTGCGTGCAGTTTTATGAGTTCAAGCCGGTAGTGTTTTCACGAATTAATTTATATGATTTAATGTAATGCTTTGTTATGGCTTTACTTTTAGAGTTGTGCAGTAAAAAATAAAATGTGTTTGCTTATTGTTTCAGAGTATCATCAAATTATCTCCCTATCACCAATTTACCTATACCGCATACCTAAGCAAAACTTCATGGCAAAGAAGAAATACAAAGGTTTTGAAAATACCGACATTGCGCAGGCAAGCCGATTGGTTCGTCAACAATGTCCATTTACAAAGCTGAACAAGAAGTGAAAATCCCTTGGTCATCTTTAAAACGCTATTTAGGTAAGATTGAAGATCTTGGTTAAACTTATGTGGTTCAAGATTTGACAAAATTGGAGAAGAGAGCTTGAATAGTGAATATTCAACTATATAGTAGATATGCAAGAACCAGGGTCTTACGGTGATTCAAATTCGAAAGCTAGCCTTTTCTGTAGCACGGCTATACATCAAAGATATTTTTTTATGAATGCGAGCAGGTGGTGGTTGACCCATTACAAAAATATATTGTCTTACACTACGTGCGTCAGAAAACCTAGCGACCTACAGAGCATCAACGGTAAATCTCAATATTCTTGAAGAATTTTACATGAAACTAGAAAGGCTAATAGAGAGATTAAACGTTTAAAACATCCCATCTAGACTTTGGATTTATGGAGAGGCTAGTCTGTCATTTGTAGTAAAATCAAACAAAATCGAAACTGCACTAGGGAATGGTATGTTTACAAAAGGAGCTATGCAGATAGTTATGAAACAACGGCTGTACTTGATGGATTTGTGCAAACGGCACATTCATAGTACATCTGATGGTATTTAGAATAATTCATCGGAATCTCGGATTAACACATGGTGTTTTTGTCAAATTCATTAATCGAACTTTCCCTTAAGGTTGAATAAATCCAGGACTGATTTTAGAATAGCTACACTTTTTCGTAAAATCAGTCTCAAAAGAAAGATCGGTCATCTTTCTAATTGACCCTTATGCCTCGCATGTGTCTCCAGATGTCATAGCAAATCAGAACAATATTTACCTCTTTACTTTGCCGACTCAGACGAGCCACCTTCTCCAACCGCTCAATGTGGGAATGTAAAATGTATCGTACACTAAATTCTGCTTAGAACCAATGCCTCAATGATCACATGCAAATCAAAAATGGTGAAAACTCCAATCAGTATAATTCAAATGGATATTTGCCGGAGCTTATCACCTACTAACTTCGAACATGATTTTCGTAAAACAAGAATAAACCCTCTTAATAAGAGCTCTATTGCATCTGAAGCTGTAGCTCCTAAACTGAAACTGATCTGGATAAAAAGACAGAGAACATAATTTAAAAATAAGTTAATTAATTCTTCTTTGAAGAAACAGGTTTGAATGATACTTTCTACAAATTACCAGAAAAAAGAACTTGGAGATTCTACTGTTAACGTTGTCTACTTCAGAACGAAATTTTACGGCTCCTCAAACGAGATGTTCAGGACTGCTATCGCTAGCTAAAGGAACTTGTAAACTCAAAGAAAATTTAAAAGTTTGGGTCAGTTATTAAACCCAGGGAAAAAGATGATGATCGGAAATGCAAAGTTATGAAGATTATGTTAATATAAAGAATGGTGCAGCCTCAGTTCAATACTCGTTGTGCCGCGTACCTGATCATGTACAATCTGAGTCAAAATCTGATGAAATCTTTATGTGTGAATGGTTGCGGGGTAGAATTATCAGACTCTAATTAATCTATCTTTTTATTTTGTTCTATGGTTAAAAAATGCATTTTAAGTTTTTTTAATATATTTTTTCAATAATTCCAAATAACTTGAGTGTCTTTTGCCTATCACCAAATTGCGTTCCTTCTTGCATTAAATTGCCTTACCTATAATCAAATTACCTGTGTAGTTTTTAAATCCAGTTTTTGCACTTACATTTCCATTAGGAATTGGTCTGTGTTAATCGGGTCTAAGTAACATATAAAAATTGTTAGTAAATCAGGCATATGTGATCAATTTTTGACAAACTTAATTATGTAGGCTTAGCTGAAAATATTACCAAATTACCTTCATTTGATCTAGTTAGTGTCAAAGAGAATGATGTTTAGGTTCAAGAGGATTTCTTTATAATTTGCACCACATCATAATAAAGCAGTTTCGTATCACGACTTCGTATCTTGCATAGAGCAAAATAGTTTCCTTAATATCACAGATCTTTTTAAAAATTTTGCCTGACCAAGCTGTGAGAAATACAGTATTTTAAATAACAAAAATGCAAACGAAACTAAATTTGCAGTAAAATGCTGATTAACAAATATTAATTTGTTCCAAGTAAAACGTGAGAGCCAAATACCTATACAGCACCTTCACTCATAACACCCAAACTTAATTTTTATCTCTCACAACATAATTTAACCACACTTAAAAAATATGAGAAATTAGCATTCTAGAAGAAATAACCTATTTTCTCAGTCATTTCCACTAGAGCTCAAAATGTTTTGGTGCAAAATTGATCCAACTAGTTTGACTTTATTTTAATTAAATTTAATATCATCAGTCTTATTCAGAAACAAGATCATATCTTATAATTATTTTAACTATTAAGGTGTATAGTATCATTTATTCCTGCTAAATTGAATTCCATCTGTCTCAAATGTAGTAAGTTTTTTTTGACCTAGACAAGGCTTTTGACTGCGCATATCGAAATTTCTTTCTATCAGAGTTGGACCGATACTGCTTTAGGCAAACAATCCATAAATTAAGAAGAACATTTTACCGAAGCCAAAACAACAGTCAGTAGATCTAATTGAATACGGGAATGCTTCAAGGAACAACCATTCAAAGGTTTAGCGTTTCCAATGATTGAATGAATGAATGAAAGAATTCAAAATACTGGCGGAAGATCCCCTATACATAGGTCACCATGCTAGGCCCATTGTGCCCCCACTCACACACCAATTCAGCTAGCCAGCCCGGCTAACCCATGCACGTAGGCTCCTTGGTTAAATCTTAATTATGTCCTCCGAGTTCAGCACGCAACCCTCAAAGTTCACCTCTCTTACCCTCACTAACGCTGGCAAGCCGGTAAGGACATGATTGGAAGATTTCTCTTCCTCCCGAATATTTATTTCCGTTCGGGAGGCCACCTAACTTCTGTGCACCTACAAGAGAGCTCTCTGAGAGTCAGTTGCCTAAGGACCATTACTGGAACCTTGAGTGTTTCACGATTTACACTGGCGCTAGCTAGCATATTTAGTGGAGCCTTGGGAGCTATTTAACAAAGCATCGTCATTGGAGCTTTGACCACTAGCATTGACGCTTTATTCCGTATTTTTCTAAACCTTGCGCTGGGTCTCTGGAAGGTTCCCAATGCTGGTCCCAACCGTACTTAACTGTAACTGAGGTCCGTTCTAGATCGTTTCTCAGATTGTGGAGGAGCTACAGGTGTGGAATTTTCGCTGAGTCTCTGGAAGGTTCCTAGCGTTAGTCCTTGTTTAGCTTTGTGGGAAATAGACACTCACCAGTTGCGGTGCCTACTGCACACCTCGAAGGCTTTATATAAGAGGGTGAGCCATGTGCTTCTAGCGAAGTTTTTATCGTCGTACTTCATCCGGCGGTTAAGACAGAACCTCCGTACACCTTTTGCGACGCTTGTTGCGTTCCAAGCAATTTACGGTATATTCTAACCTAGTAACTCGTAGGGAGGGATCCTTCAGGGCAAATCGCGTCTGGACCGGGAGAGACAAGTTTTTTTAGTGAGATAGGGCTTCTCCCCATCTTTCTTTTTAATCTGGACTTGGGATCGACAATGGCGGAGTTCAATAACTTATTTCGTGCAATACCTAATAGCAAGAAAACAAATGTAAATTTATGAAGATCTAAATTCTGACTCTGGTGGTGGTTTCCTCCCCACAATAATACCTATAAAACCATGAAGAAGTGAAATATCATAGAAGGCCTGCAAGTTTCATATCCGGGCTTACACATTTTAGCATTTACATTGGACTCAATCACAAAATGGCTCGAGTCAACTATAGGCGTAATAAGATAGCAACTCATCCAAACATGCCCAGCAGAGGACGACAGCGGCCCTAAAAAATAACAGACGAGGATAGAAATAGAAATGTAACATTAAAAAAATTATGTGCCTCACCTTTATAAGCATTCAACTGAAGTGAAGAAAGAGATATTAGGAATTGAGTTTTAATTTTTTAAGCTTTTTTCTCTACTTTTGCCCCCTGTTTCGACACTTTTTTGATATTTTCATCCGTTTTCTCTTTTTTTGCCGAAAACTGCGTTTCTCATACATTTTTTTAATAATTTTTTTTAATAAATACTTTTATTAAATTTCCGAACAATTTTTCCTTTTTCTTTTTATTTTATTTTTTCTTATTTGGTTTTATAAACTTTTATTAACTTTCCGAGCATTCTTTTGTCTTTTTTATAAATTTTTTTTCATATTTCGAACACTTTTTTAGGTTTTTTAAATCTTTTCCATTTTTCGAAATTTTTTATTTTCTTTTCCATAAAGCATTTTTCTTTCTTCCCATTATTGCCATCCCACCATGTTGTAGAACTCGTTCGCATTTTTTTCGCCGAAAACCGCTTTTCTCCAACATTTTTGTTTTTATTTTTTTCCTTATTTCGTTTTATAATACTTCTATTAATTTTCCGAACAATTTTTTTCGTTTTTTTCAAATTTTTCGAAAATATTTAGGTATCCGGGGAGCTCTCTCCACTTCCACGGAGGGTGGGTGGGGTGGGGATATAATTCCCACCCCCCATCCGTGCTACGGGGTCATCGTCTGTCAGATTTTCGATCCGAGGCTCCCTTGCAGAGATATCGGCAAAAAACTGTTTTTCCCCCAAAATCTCCCCTTAAATTAGAGATCCGGTCCCCCTATATCAATGGTGACCGAACCGAAAAGGGTACGGGCGGGGTCCAGTTTTCGTCCAGGACCCTCATTTTTCCACGGATACGTGTCCTAAAAATATCAACTCTCTAGCTATATTGGAACATGCTTAATTAAAGGGGCGTTTCACTTTGATAACCGTTTCAACTTTGATAAGCGTTTCACTTTGATAAGCGTCTCATTTTTTCTGACTTTACCCTCGCTAAAGAAGTTTCACTTCAAAAAGGGGAAAGATATCTTACGTGATACAGCAAAAAGGTCTCTTAGACATACTAATATCATTGATACAAAGCATAATAAAATAACCCTTAATGGCCTTACTGTTCTATATAGAGTAGGATAAGACAGGTAGGTGTAAAAAAATAACTTGAAGCAAAAATTGATAATACCATTACAGTTACATAGAAATTTGACTGATGGAATCGATACTTGAAACAAAATGTAAAAGAGTTTTGTATGTAAGAAACGGAACCTAAGAAACTTAATAAACAAACAGGTGTATCGACAACTTTAATAGGGCCTCTTAAGTGCAAATATAAATCTTATTATTATGATACTGCCTAAATCCTTCCTGCGACGTTCAAGTAAATTTACATATAAGATAAATAAGCAGCAATACAATTATTGTCGTTTTATATAACAACGAAATGTGAAAGTGCAGAAAGAAGAAACATTTTGGTCTTCGATCCTCGATCCACCTAAAACAGGTTTCCCAACATCATCAACAATTAATTTTTTTTTGGAGTTTTATATTTATAATATGTAAATAAGGAAAGGCGCATATATTATAGCATACTAAGCAGGAAATACTATACTACTTCGAGCAGTTGATTTTTAATTATGTTGATTGTTCAGTTTATCTGATCAAGTTAAACAATCTTAAAGGCATTTTTCAGTAATTATCGAAGCAAAAGAAATGTGCCTTTAGGCTACCAGATTGTTTTAATAAGATTATTGGGAGTTTTGTCATTGTCTTTTCAATTGCTGGTACTGTGGTTAGAACAGAATTACAAAATAATTGCTGCATCTTATTTTCTAAACGATTATAAAATGCATGTAAACTAGATTTCACCTACTGAAATGTAGACATTATTTTTTTCTATAATTACGCATTCACAAGAGCACTTCAGAAATATGTCATTGCAATGCTGAAAGGGCAAGCCGCTGGTAATAAAAGTAAAAAATCAAAGACCTGAACCAAGAGTAAGTTCAGACATTTTTGCTTTACTCAAATAAGCGGTTTTAGTCGCCGTAGTTTGTCACCGGGATTGGTTGGTCAACATAACAAAAGGTCTGGAAGAGCTGAATAACTTTGAAAATAAGGAGTCCGAAACACATCGACTTTTACTCAGAATTTTTCAAAATTCCGGCATGCAGCTAGAAATTGTGCTAAATTCTAACTTTAATTGACAAAATCCTTTCTTTTTGCGAATTAAGATGTTGAAAACATGTCTACGTTAAGAATTTTATAATTCATCGAACATATTCATTTTAAATAATGATTGATATCTTTATGCATGCTCACCAATAACAAAATAAAATATTGACACTGTTATACATCAAAGTCTTTTGCCATAGCGATTAAGGGACCGCGTCTCCAAATTCGAGAGCTTCAGAACGTCAATATCGGAGAATAATGAATAAGGTGCCATTCAGAAACGTGGATTACCGATATTACATCGCCGGGATGTAATTGTGTATCCGTCAATAGCTACGAGGATAAGCATATAGTTTGGTAATCCTGTCGTTTACATCAGTGGCGTGAGAAGTATGAAATAAACTAGATGAGGAGAAATATGTATGAAATTTTATTCCAAAATAGTTTCATTTATACTTAACTGTGATTTGCTACATTTTTTATTATTTGCAAAACCGATATTCACGAAATTCCAAGTATTGATGATACTTGTTTGTATTTCTTAAACCAAATTGTTCAGCGTATTACCAGGAACTGAACTGTAGTGTTACTCAGCTTCATTTTTGGATTAACAAATGGAAATTCAAGATGAATCTCCAAAAAAACCCAAGCGGCTTATAACAATAATGTATACCTGCAAAATATATTTAATTTATTCTTTAGAATTGGTGAAATAGAATCAGAATCACACATGTAGTTTAAACCGTATTTAGATTATATATTGACTTGGTAGCCTTACACAAAGCACTAAATACAATAAAAAATTTCTGCGATCTATCCTCTGTTCTAGGAAGACAGAAAATTTATCCTCAAGAAGAGATTGCCTTATTTATAAGCACATTTTTCGACCTTCTTTCCTGGTTTCATATACCAATGATATATCTAAAGTGACCCAAACTATGCGAGAACACACGCGTGAAAGACCTGAACAGTTTTTTCAAATACACACATGCATACAGGCAGATTAAGAACAAAACAATGAACAGAGCACACACCATTTTTAGAGATATTCACCATTGCGCATCAGTGCCTATTCCGGGAAACCCATCAGAAATTCTAAGCCATCAAGTTGCGTCCGTTTAACTTCAAATTTACCAAGTTAAACTTGGCTTTTGTGTGCAGCAATTACTCACTTCAAGACGTTTTATGATAAGTCATTAGTTGGGCTGACCCTGGAGAGCAACATTTGCCGGAAATACTTTGCGAATAAGAAAGGGGGTGACATAGGTGAGAGATAGTGAGGTTGGAGAGAAGAAAAGGTATATTCTAACGATGATTCATTGAAGTTATATAGGAAGAAGCATTCCTGCACGTCTAAGAAGAGTTAGAGTTGAGCACCCGTTCAAAGCCGAAGTGAGGTATCCTTAGAAGGGACAATAAGCTATTTCGTAATAATTATTATTATTCATAAAGTGTGATACAGATTTCTGCGTAGGCGTGGATCAAGACGTTAAATCTACACCAAGTAAACAGCTTTAGGGGAGATAGGTATCAATCAAACACCGCAAGTGTTTTTTCGGAAAAATCTAGCAGAAATTCCAAGGCATCATCCTGAGCCCGTTCAGGATCAAATGGTCCAGTTGAAGCCCGGTTCTTGCGTGCAATAATTGCTCACTCCAAGACCTTTTATAGGAAGATTCGATTGTAACTAAAAGCCACGTCCAAGAGGAATTAGAGCTGAATACCTTATTCTCAATCAAGGCCAAGGTGAGGTGTCCTAAGAACGGAAAATAAGCTATAGGGCAATAATTATTATAATTTACAAGTGCCTATGTAGGCGTTCTACGTTTTCTTTTCATATAAGACCGTTCATAGGAATATTTTGAAGAGATTGAATATCTTGTATTCTCGTTCATTGTCAAATATTTAGCCCAAGACTGCCTCTTGCATCAAAATTTCCTCCTTCATTCTATTGTTTCTCTTTTCATGATAAGGTATCTCCACGTGCAATAAGAGCGGCAGCACCAAGAGGGAAAGTAGCATTAAAATTTTTCTGCGAAACACCAGATATTTTGATTGGGTCAAGATATTCAATCTACAGTAGGTACCGAGTTTTAGATAAAGATAGGTCATCAATGGATATTAAGCACCGTAAGTTGTCTGGAAAACATCAGATGTTTCGACTAGGTCTACAGTAGGTAAACAGTTGTAGGGAGAGATAGGTCACCATTGGCCATCAATCAAACAGCGTAAGGATCTATTCACGGAAATCTAGTAGGAATTATTTGGCGAGTAATAAAGTGGGAGAAAATCAGGAGAGAGAGATTGGAATAAGAGAGAAAAATGATAGCTCTAATGATGATTTATTATAGCTATATAGAAAGAATCGGTGGCATCTAAAAATATATCAAGGATCCACATTTTACGTTTATGAAGAATTAGAGTTGAGCACCAAATTACCGTTTAATCTCGAGGTGAGGTGTCCTAAGCTAAGAAAAGATATAAGGTATTATTTAATACTTAAAGTACCACGCAGATTTCTACGTAGCGCTCTAAGTTTTCATCTCATCATAGCAGCATTTTGGAGAAGCTGCATATATTGTATTACCATCCATTGGCAAATATTTAGCCCAGAAGAGTCCTCTTATGAATTTTATTTTAACGATTTACGAAGAGTTCCCAGTATTCGAGCTATGTCATTCAGAGACCATCTTCATTTCTATTGTATAGAAAAACCAGGCAGATAAAACTTTTATTTATTCAACATCAAAATTCCAGATTGAAGTACCTGTTTACGAGACATTCTCGAAACTTCAGGATGCTTGCTCTTGCTCGATATTGTGCCAAATTTCTTGTTTACAGGACAATGCAAATATTTTAACTTTGGAGCCTTTTCGATTGCCTTTTTATTGATATGCAGATGGACATTTGAACAGTTATTATTGCCAATAATCACAAGTTCATTTCTATTTATTTTGATATTTACTACTAGTTGTTACCTGGCTTTTGGACGCCTATTCAATGTGGTTAGCATTTGAGGAGCGCCATTTATCTTAATATCTAAGGTGATGTCTGAGTCAGCCTCAATCAAAGTCCTCTTCCGCATAGGTATAAATTGAAGAACAGCATGATGCAAGATGCTAGTTTGTTTCAAATTTTGCAAGTGTTTTAGCCGTTTCGTTCCAGTATAAGTTGACAAACACATACGTTATGTTTTTAATGAGGATGTAATATTTTTGTCATCTAGTTATTAAGAGGCCATATCGCTGAAGGCCTTCTCGAATCTAGGAATGATATGAAGAAATCAATATTTTTCTGGTCAAAATAGTTCTGCATCAATGCATGTAGGCTGAATATCTTATATTTCGAACTCGTTTTTACACGCGAACTGGCTGAAACTAAGGAAGTGGCTCATTAAGGGGTTGATGAGATGGAAGCCCTTTCATTATTGATAAGCTCTTGAAGACACAAAATGCGAAATCTTGAAAAATGGATGTTGACTTTGAACTCAGGCCTCAAGTGCCCTACCTGGGAGGTTGACGATAGATATAGACCGATATACAATTAGCTGGTCAGCTATACGATTTAAAAAATCACAAACTAGCCCACTATAGGGGAGATAGGTACAACCTAATGAAATTATTAAAGCCTCTGGATTAGTCCTTAGTCTGAATCACCCTGTATCTATTGCCCAGAAGGAGCCCCTCAGAGACCACCATTTTAGATCGCAATTCGACAAAGGCAAAGAGTTTTGACACCTATAGAAATGTTGGTGATTGACTAAGATTGAATCGAAGACCTTAAGAATAAGGCAGCCCCTTTGAGATAGTATCCTTCAAATAGTGCAATGAAGGACCATAATCATATCCTTCAGTGCCCTACAGCCTAAAAATTTCAACTGGTATTTCAGTGGCAGTAGGAGTAGAAGTAGTAGTTGAATAGGACTAGCAACATTTTGTCTAAATTATTCAGGTTATTAGATTTAATTCTCTATCCAGGGTCCTATAAATTTTAGAGTTCATCCAACTGAAATCTACGACCACTTTTAAATAGTGATAGATATAATTCGAATCAAAAATTAAATGTGTCACTGAGTCTTCAGAAAACGGGGTGAAGCAGGTTAATATTAAGTAGACATTTTCCAAATCCTATGTTTTTATTCATGCTTTTTTCAGTTTCAGTTTTTTTCCTCATTCCGTTCTTATATTAGCGAGTTCTTATTTTAACACGATATTTTGATATTACATATTCCATAATAAATAATTTAGATTTTTTTTCCTTTTGCTGACTACACCACTGCATCATTTACACTCAAGTCTTTTGTACCCGCGTACTATACAAACTGACTATTACCCGACACTTCCCGATAAGTACACATTATTACTCTCTCGGTTATTACGTGGGGACTTTAGTCCACAGCTTGGGATTAATTTTCCGAAAACTATTGTTCTTTTTCCCTATTTTGCTGTAAGTAATATCGCGACACTTTTATGTTTTCCCTTCGGATTATTTCTTTTGAATGAGGGAAAATTATAAGGAAAGAAACAAAAATCCTTGGTTTTCTTTAGCAAGGCGCTCTGAAAAGAAGTATTTTTAGACGATGCTATAATTTTTTCATGTATAATTATATTCCTTTTATTCTTCAATATAGTATCAAAGAATATATTATATTTTGAATGAGAATGTTGTATTTTCAAATATAATGGAATTAGCTTAATAAGTAAAAAAAAAATGAGCTCTTTTCTTAAATACAAAGTAAAGAAACGGAAAGTTTGATGAATACTTGAAATATATATATGGAACAGAGCACGCAATGTAGTCAAAAATCAAATGGAACCGTTTTAAGGGGTAATACGGAGTGAAATATGCAAAATTACGATTATCATTCAACTATATATTTTATCTATACAGAATATTAAACAGGCTTGTCCAGGAAGGTTTCCTTTGAACGCCCTTATCGAGCTGTAGTGCAATTCATGACTGTGTCTTTCACCATTACGTTAAACTCATTAATTCGTGAAATTGCCTCAAGAATGATAATTTGGTATTACTTGTAAAAGTTAGACTAAACCACTTTAACAAAATGACCTTTCTTATAATTATAGAGACTTTCGAGGTAATATACTTGTACTTAAACTTTGCGTAATCTCTTGACCATTATATTTCCTTCGGTTAAGCTGAAGGCGTCAAAAGTTAGGTCAACAGCATTAAGCTTAATGGAAGGATAATATTTAGTACTTTGCGATCCTTAATACGTTGCAAACATATAAGAATTATGAACCAAGAATATAAAACTTTCTTCGTTCAATCCCCAGGATAGAAAATGCATTGGTCCCTTGCGAGTTTATCTAACGAGAAATTCGACCTAAGGCAAAAGTTAGTTGGCTTTCGTTATGGAAGAGGCGATATTCTTTAGCTTTTTATACGTACGATCATTTTATAATGGATGTAATACTAGATTATTAAAATAAAGCTGTCGATTAAATTGATCCATTACAACACAGGTTTCTATATCAAACTTAATGTATGCACACTTTGAATATATTTGTAGCCTAGTATAACAGTTCCAGTAGGAAGATTCATTTTCATACAATATCATTGAAAACGCTTTTAAGTCTTGTAAGCTATTACATATATACTATTTTCGCCGCTTTAGGTACCATTTAAACGAAATGTGCCTATAAATCGTTTAGTTAATCTAAGCCTCGTGTCACATGTTGGTAGTGCAGATATACCTTACTCTTGAACCAAGTAAAAAAAATGACTTTGCTATTACTCCAATGGAACTTGAACCACCTATATTGTAAGTTTAAATCAAGTATTCAATATACTAGCATAAGGAGCATATTTATTGTTTTGAATATAATCTTCTCCTAATGTATCTAATATAGTATGGAATGAGTGAACGAATTTTTAAACGAGGCGGAAGATAGTTTGCACGTAGGCCACGAATGTGGCTCTATTACAAGCCCGCTCACATACCAATTCAGCCCGGTAGCCCAGCCTCCCTAGCGAAGACACACATCTTCCTATGCTGGATTAAGCTTATGCCCTCCAAAGTTCCCTTATCTTATTCTAGCCAACGCAAGTCAATCGGTAAGGACATAAATGGGCGTTTCCTCGTCCTCCAAGGGCCATCTGCATTTGATCCGCAGCAGGTACAAATGCCTGTTCAAGCGACGCTCTCGTGTAAGAGGCCTAATGTACGTCCCTATTTTTCAGGCTCAAGAAGACCCTCACCTTACAAATTTACAAAAATTAAAACCATTCCCTTGCATGCACTTAAACAACATAAAAAATAAATAAAAATAAACTAATTATCAAAAGCTGAAGCGAACTTGTTCTTTTTTTGCGTATCAATTGCTTATTTTAATCATAGAAGTTATCATAAAAGCAGTGGCAAGCGATATGTATACAAAAAAACGTGCTCTTTTTAAATTATGTTTTGTATGGTAGTTTTTATTTTTTTTCTCAAAAATGAAGCGAGATACCAAAATATGTCCAGAAACAAAAAAGTTGTATTTTTAGTTTTGGTCACTAATTATTGAGGTAGTGGTGGGGACGCGCGTAATCGAATGTGGCGTTGTCGGATGGTCTTATTTTACCCAAATTCAAGGAACTTTGTGACTTAAAACGGTAATACCATTGACAAATGCAGTATACTCTAATTTACGAACAGAGCCATACAGAATCGCTGACGGCGTGGCCAAATTTGAAATGCTAGTTTACCTATATGTGATTGCGGTGCAATGAATTGTTTCCAAGTGCTCTGGTGGTCCAGTGGTCTGTGATACGGCGGCCCGGGTTCGATTCTCGTCGGTGTTTTTTTTGAGGTTATGTCTGCAAAGAGTTTTTCTTCATTTTGGGTATCCCTTGGGTTAGTTTTAGTTAGTTTTTGTTGGTTGCGCTCCAGTAGCTAGCGGAGGGCCATGCGTGAAATGAAATATTAACCATTCTAAAATAGTAAACAAACGTTTGGATCCTGATTGGCTTAGTGTGTTCGTAAATTAGGATATGCTGACAATTGCTGGGTTACTTAGGGTTAGTTTTAATTGGTTGCGCCCCGGAGCGAGCGAAACGAGCGGAGGGCTATGCGTGATGAGTTAAGAGTACTCCTATAATCTCTCTAATATAGCATACTGCCGTAGGTCTCTAAAGTGGAAAACTGGCAATATAGCCCGTCATAGGCAGGTAATATCTGTGACCGTCTACTACCCAGACGCAAGTAAAAAGACCGGCTCTATTATGCCCGGCCAAGGACAACTACACTCACACATCAGCGCAGAATTAGCTTTGTCAGACTTGAAGATCACATACATCTCGGCCTAGAACACGGTAGCATAAGTCCCATGGGCCGAAAAAAAATCCCGTTCCTGTGATTTCATCATGCATATCCGCTCAAGAACCATCATCCACCTTGGAACTTGCTGTATAACAGGCAATAGCACTAACCGCATGTGGGCTACGATTCATCTCCAATTACGCATCCATAATGGGTGTGAAATTTGAGGGATCTACTTAATCTGATGGTGGGCAGTATGTTGTCACCCCATTAAGAACTCCTCCAGACTTTGATGCGTCCACTAGTGCCATTACTGTCCCTTAGGTCATCTCAAAGCCTTAAATATGGTATTATTAGTTCTCTTACTCACATACCATTTCAGCACGATGTAATTATTAGCTAGCTCTTTTACTAAACTGATCAGTTTAAGCTTTAAGGAGACCACTTTTCTTGGTATTTAAAAAAATGCCCATAGGGTACCAACCTTCAATCCGAACGTTCCTGAAAATTATGGGACAATGTGATCTAGTATGTCAAAAATATTCGAAAATGTACATCGACAAAAATTGTTCAATACTTTGAAAATACTAACTGTTATATAACGTGCCAGTTTGGCACGAAAACAATGTAAATGCTAATTATTTTTTACTGACTACATTAATAATGCACTTCTTTAACAACCAGATTCTACTTCTTATCCAACAAAATTCATATTGTGAGGGCTGGTAGGGGCTGTCGGTAGAGAAGTGAATCACCATTAAGACCATTAAGGTACTCCAAAGTTCCGTTCTGCAATACATTCTATTTTTACCAAATAAGCTCTATATCTTCCATTTCTTGACCAAATAGCTAAATTTACACTATTTGATAAATACCATAGGGGAAGAGAGGCATTGGGGGATAACTACTGAGGTGCAGGAGAGTATTGGTATTTGGTATAAATACGAATAGATTCCTCTTAGATACTGACAAAATAGGTGACGCCCAGTGTTGCTGTGGCACCAGTGTATTGATGCGGTGGTTGATGGCTTTGGAACCTCATTGTTTACCCTCCTCTCTAGGTGAATCTCAAGCCAGTACTAAGAACGTATAATTCAACTTTCACTCCATGTCATATGCTATTCTGGCTTGAAGTCATAATGTCAAAGACGGGAATGATGTTTGGATTGCGGAAAAAGGTTGTACGGGTTGCAGCAGGTATTGGATACCGTGATGATTGAAGATATACTTTCCGGAATCTGGGTGTATGATACCTTTCTTTAGATCGTCGAGAATGTACTATTTTGTAAATTATAATATATTGTCTTAACATTATGGTAGCTTCCACATTGACTTCCCTAAGAAAGAAACAGCCAAAATTGGAAATAATAGTGCCTGTTTCAAAGGTATCGTGGAGCTTCGAATTTCTACGAGTTGCTGCAGATCATCTTGTAGGCCCAATGATCTGTTTTAGACTCTATAGGCAATCTAGACTAACGAAGCTGTTATTCATTTCGTAATGAATTTTCGGTATATGGCTCCTTTTTCCAGATCCTCGAGAATCTTCTATTTTTTAAATTATAATATCTTGTCTTGAAGGTAATGTTAAGGTAGCTTCCATATATTGACTTGCCTAAGAAAGAAACAGCCAAAATTGGAAATAATAGAGCTTGTTTCAAAGGTATCGTGAAACTTCGAATTTCTACGAGTTGTCTGCAGGTCATGTTGTAGGGGCAGCCCAATGATCTGTTTTAGACTATACAGGGTGTTCCTAAATATCATGTACAAACGAAAGGGGGTGATTCCTTGGCATATTTAATTGCTAAAGTTTTATATAAACATGGGTACGCAAATGCATGGTTTTCAAGTTACAGGGTGTCAAAGTTTTTTCTAAAAAACTTTTTTTAATAATATCTCAAAGACCATTAGGCCGACTTTATTGAAATTTGGCAGTGTTTTGAACTATGATAAGATGTCAAGTTTTCAGTAATTAAATAATATTAATGTCTTCCAGTGGCGTCCCGAGGAGCAGTATCACCAATAAAAAAGAAAAAAAAAGTGCGCCACTGACTTTTTTTAAAATTATTTTTAGATTAAGCAACTAAAAATACAACTTTTGTTTTTCTTGATATTTTTTCGTATCTTGCTTCGTTTTCGAGAAAAAAAAATTAAAACCATTCCCTTGCATGCACTTAAACAACATAAAAAATAAATAAAAATAAACTAATTATCAAAAGCTGAAGCGAACTTGTTCTTTTTTTGCGTATCAATTGCTTATTTTAATCATAGAAGTTATCATAAAAGCAGTGGCAAGCGATATGTATACAAAAAAACGTGCTCTTTTTAAATTATGTTTTGTATGGTAGTTTTTATTTTTTTTCTCAAAAATGAAGCGAGATACCAAAATATGTCCAGAAACAAAAAAGTTGTATTTTTAGTTGCTTAATCCAAAAAAAAAATTTTTTTAAAAGTCAGTAGCGCACAATTTTTTGTCATTTTTATTCGTGACACTGTCCCTCGGAACGCCACTGATAATTATTACCTATTTCCTATAGTAGGCTAAGGCTTTATTAGGATATTTTGTTTTATTAATATTTTATTTTTTATTATCTACTTAAAAATTCAAGCATGAATGACCCAGTTTTTGTAGCAATAACGATTTATTATGATGAAAATCTAGGTTCAGGTTTAACAAAAATTTAGGATTTAACAACAATAACAATAGTATGACAAAAAACAACTTCACAAAAATTGTTGGAAGTGACTTCCTCCAGCCCTTATACAGGCCTCCGCCTTCGATCTTCTTCGCATTGATTGTCGTACTCTTTCAAATACCCCGGGGGTATTTCGTATGGTTTCAAATCCATCAATTATTCGATTTCGTAGGTCATCGACTGTATTGACCGGTGTTGCATACACTAACGACTTGAGATGCCCCCATAGGAAAAAATCTAGGCTATTTAGGTCAGGGGACCTAGGGGGTCATGGCTGAGGTCCACCTTGTCCTATCCACTTGTTTGGATATACGTTATTTAGATACTCCGGATATACGTTATTTAGATACTCCCGAGCCAAAATAGAAAAATGTGCTGGAGCGCCATCGTGCATATACCACATTTGATTTCTCAATAAAAGAGGCAAGTCATCAAGTAATAAAGGCAATTCGTCTTGCAAAAAGTGTCTATATGAGGCACCAGTTAGCTGACCAGGTAAAAAACAGGAACAATTAAATGATCCTCGATTATACAACCCCATACATTTAAAGAAAACTGTTCCTGAAAATGAGTTTCGACAGTTCCATGAGGATTCTCGTCTACCCATAAATGGTTGTTACGGAAATTCATAATGGAATTTCTTGAGAAATTAGCTTCATCAGTAAAGAGGATGATAGAATCAAAGTAGTTGTTGGCGGCTAGCCTAGTAAGGTACCACCTGCAGATATTAATCCTTAAAGGAAAATCCCGGGGAAGGAGCGCCTGCACTCTTTGAATGTGATAAGGGTATAGTAGAGAATCATGCAAAATACGCCAAACAACTTGATGGCTAATATGTAATATTATGGAAATTTTTCTAGTGCTAGTCTCCGGGTGTTCTTCTATTTCATTTAGAACAGCTTCTTCGATCTGCGGTGTCCGAACAGTACGTGGTCTACTCACATCATCGCTTTTCTTATTAACATTTCCAGTTTCAACAAGACGCCTATGGATATTTAAAGATATTCGATGATCAGGTATCATTCTATTTGGATAACGCTCCATGTATAGACGTCTGGCTTCTCTTGCATTTCCATTCGCAAAACCATACATAAAATGCATCTCAGCCATTTCAGAATTCGTATAAATTACCATTGTAACGAGATTATAATGAATATTTAAAACACTTTACACCTTACAACAACCCTAATGTTGACAACAAAATACGATTTGAAATGGTAAATGTCAGAAATAATAAAAACAAAAGGTTATCCAAATAACGCCATAGCCTATTATTTGAAAGAAATTTATTTCGTCAAGAGAAAATAGTTTTTTCTTTTTTTTTCTCGAAAACGAAGCAAGATCCGAAAAAATGCAAATAAGCAATTGATATGCAAAAAAAGAACAAGTTCGCTTCAGCTTTTGATAATTAGTTAATTTTTATTTATTTTTTATGTTGTTTAAGGGCATGCAAGGGAATGATTTTTATTTTTTTTCTCGAAAACGAAGCAAGATACGAAAAAATATCAAGAGACACAAAAGTTGTATTTTTAGTTTAGTTTATACATTTAAAAAAAGTCAGTGGCGCACTTTTTTTTCTCTTTTTTATTCGATACACTGCCCCTCGGGACGCCCCTGGAATACATAAATATCATTCAATTACTGAAAACTTGACATCTTATCATAGTTCAAAACACTGCTAAATTTCAATAAAATCGGCCGAATGGTCTTTGAGATATTATTAAAAAAAAGTTTTTTAGAAAAAACTTTGACACCCTGTATCTTGAAAACCAAGCATTTGCGGACCCATGTTTATATGAAACTTTAGCAACTAAATATGCCAAGGAATCACCCCCTTTCGTTTGTACATGATGTTTAGGAACACCCTGTATAGGCAATTTAGACTAACGCAGCTGCTAATCATTTCGTAATGAATGTTGGGTGTATGATATCTTTCTCCAGAACCTGAAGAATCTTCTATTTTTTTAAATTATAATATCTTGTCTTGAAGGTAATGTTAAAGTAGCTTCCATATATTGACTTGCCTAAGAAAGAAACAGCTAAAATTAGAAATAATAGAACCTGCTTCAAAGATGTCATGGAACTTCAAATTTCTACGAGTTGCTGCAGATCATATTGCAGGGGCATCGCAATGATTTGTTTCAGACTATATAGGCAATAGGCAATTTCGTAATGAGTTTTTTGAACTACATAATTCTAGCACGCTCAATTTGGCTTTACCTTTTAAATACCTAAGACCTCAAAACATTGATCCTCTTTACGGTTTTTTAAACTTAATTTTCCCTTCAAAAAAGACGTAGCTTCATGCGAAAAGTCAAGGCAAAGATCCCAACATCCTACGAGTAGATATGGCTTTTTACTGAAAATAACAGAATAGCCAACTTCTGCGGAAAATTCACAAAGAGGCAGCAAAAATCGAATCGACGTCTCACACAAAGGTGTCCTTTTATACTATGCATGTCATTATATCCCTCGACGTATCCCTTTTGTAAGTTTCCTTTTGTGCCCCGGTCGAAGAGGTCGGCCTTGCATATCAATGAGATTGTCGGGCCAGCTTTCCTGCTCCGATTTTAATGTTTTTATAATCATGACCACGAGACTGCGCCCTTTTGGCAGGCGCGGACTTTGCTGTTTAATTATATATATTATCTTACTAAAATATAGGTCGTAAATATGCTAACTTTACTTAAGTGAACTTAAGGGTTTTGGTGTATCGGGTTTTCTTTTACGGTGAGTGTTGGTTGTGCGGTTAGGTTCAGATCGTCATCATCGATAAATTATTGTTGTTTAGCAAAGCTACTTCTTATTTAACTTTGATAAAAGTTAAAGTTTTTTAGGGCAAATATTCTTTTCATATAATCAATATGACTGAGCAAGTGCATCTAAAAGAGTTATAGAAAATTATGTATTAACCTTAATTGGATGATTTCAAGTAATCTGGAAATTGGCTTTAAATTTGACTTGTCTGGAATGTAATCTTAAATTCTAGGCCAAGCATGACTAGGTCTTGTCTTCTAGGCGAGATATGTCGATGCACTGGATCAAGTGAAGACTCGTAAATAAGTGAGGTACATATTGTCTTCCATCTTTTTAATGAACGACGCGACGTTAATATAAGGATGCATGTTTTTCTATGATTTAATTTAATATATTCTGAAATGTTTTTCATTTTGCTTTGAGTAGTGGGCTTACGCTCGTTAATGTGTTTAATACGATCCTGTTCTTCCGTTAACGTAACACTCTTGCTGCCTTAAAAGGGTTGCAACTTTTTCCTTTTTTATGTAAATAGCTTGGCATTATTAAGTTAGTGTTTTATCTTTGGGGAGCCTGTTAAAAGCTTCTGGGCTTTGTGTGTTAAGATTAATTATTATTTAATAGGATGAACCAACTTCACTTTGCATTTGTAGAATTAAATTTCAAAAATAGAG